>SRHC01001187.1:314170-363689 GCA_004794325.1 Pomacea maculata
GTATTGACACAATGATTTGTACTCAAGTCCTGCTGCTGTGTGTTAAAGAAGATTATTATTATTATTATTTTGTATGTTAGCAGCAGGCACTTACAAAAACAACTACTTAAAAATGCCCAATGTTCAACATTTTCTGGGAGCACCGTTTAAAGGGATTTACATTCGCAGGTGCATGGAAATGCACACATACAAATTAGATGCATGTACACACTCTTGTTATCATACATGTTAATTGAAATGTTCAGCTATGTTTATTATTGTAAATAAATGTTTTCTAATATTTAAAAAAAACTATTAATGAGAGTTCTTGTTCATTATAATAATATAGAAAGTTTTGTCTTCTGCAGGAAAACTCCATCTGCACTTTGAATTTGCAATTTGAAGCATAATCTCATCTTTCATTGAGTGTTTACAGCTGCAGACATGTAAATTCTAAAAAAAGGATCTAGGTAAGATGTATTGTTTTGAGGGACATCATGTTTTTTAACCTTTTCTACAAATCTTCTCAAATCTTTGCCTTTGACAATAGCTAAGACAACACTGTGACCAGCTTTGTTTACAGAAGATTTCATTTTCACCGAACAGTTGAATGATTACTGTTTGACCAAACCTTACCAATCTCAAAACTACATAACAAAAGACATTGACATAAACTATCTGAAGCAAAAGCTACTCTCGTACATTCTCACCCAAGTGATCTCCAAATATCTCTGCATTCTGTGTCTTTTGATAAATTTTGTTCTGAGTTCCCTCCAAAGTAGGTGAAATACAAACAGTCTAGAGGCAACTGAAATACAAACAGTCTGAGGCAACTGTTGTCAACAGAGTAAATGCCATCTGGCAAGCTTGTTCCTGAAGATTGTCAATTTGTTTAAAACACAAAACGTGCTTACTTACCACTACGAGCTAAGAGTTAAATAAACAGGACAAAATATTGAGTTTATTTAGGCTCAGATGACAGCACATCTGTCTGCATGCACACATCTATGCCCATGATACATGTTTGTGTGCATATGCAAGAAAGTGTATGAAAGTGTGTGTGTGATGGAATAGGGTGGGGAAGAAATGTGTGACAGTATGTAGCAGCATGTCATCAAATATCTCAGATAAACAGAGTAATGAAGAATCCTGGAAGTATTCAAAAACTTTAGTAAAACAGTAGCTTATAATAAACTATTTACATCATACTTTGAAGTAACCGCCAAAAGACCAGTTGCCAATCATTTAAAAAAATGTATGATGTGGCAGAACGTTGCCATCATCACCAAAGACATGTTTGACTCCAAAATAGATGCACTTCTGAATGTTTATGACTTGCTTATAGTCTACCATTTCTGATCGTGGGTCCACATTGCTTAGGAAGATTGGTTTAAACTGTAACAAAAAATATGTTGTTTTATAATGCTTTTCAACATGTTTTGCCCCTGTGTGGCTTGTGACTACTTAAGGCATGACTCCTTCAGTAAGAAGCCAACATACAAATCGAATTGTGCAGGGATTGTGTACCTATATGTATTACCCATCTATATAAAATACATGCCTGCTCTCTCATGCCACACGTATCAATTTAATTTATTGTGATTGTACAATGCATTAACAGAATGTACTCATCAGTGTTATTTATTGGGAATGATGCCAGTGGTGGAGTTGTTGACAGTTCCTTACAGCACAATATCAATGTTCTCAGACGTTTTGAAAAGCTTGCAGTTACAGTCAAAATTTCTTACCGGTTTTTCTCTAACTTTTTGCTTCTGACGTCAATGAAAAAATTTTAAAACTTATATTTGACATAAAAACAGTAACCTGAAGGATTAAGGGTAAGATGTTATTAATAGGACTTTTCGTATTTTTCACCAATCTATCGCAATTAGAAAACTCTTTTGTCCCAGGTTCATACCAGTATTTGTGAAATATGTGCCCCTTTACTTGGAATTACCGAGGACGAAGGTACAAATACATATTTAGTCATGAGTTTTAAAGAAATACAAAAAAGTTGAACGAACGTGAAAGCTAGACCAAGTCGATGATGAATTTGGTCTGATACATTTTACCCTAAAGGTAATACGGTCTGCCGTGGTTTTAAGATAAAAATGCCTAAAAACGAGCATTATAACCCCTAATGTACTGACTTCCTTGCTCGTTCTTAACACCCATTGAATGGGAAGACATTTTGTTGTTGAGCGAGGGACAACTCATTAAATTCAGTGAATATATATTGTTTTTGCTCTGTTTTGACAAAAACAAGTGTAAAATTTTAATTCTACCTATATGGTTATTATAAAGGTAGTGATATAGTTAAAATATGAATTGTGTGTGTGTAATATTTAATATTTTACAGAAAAGTTTAAGAAAAACGTCATGATCCCTTGAACAGCAGACGACAGCCTCGGATTGAGACGAACCAAGGTGGAAGAACGCTTGCGTTCAGGCGGACTTTGGACCATTGTCTAAAGTTTCTGCGATTTTCATAACAGATTACCATGACACGGTGAAGCAGCTAAAATAGTTTATGAGGATTTTTGGCTTCATGAGTCTCGAGCGGGCTAACCGCCGTCTGAGACACCTTCAGGCTGTCATTAAGCCTGCATGGAGAGAATCGACTGCAGATTTACAAGTCAGATGGTGCTCCTCTGAGTCAGGTAAGAAATCGGTTTTTTACTTCCACGAATAACCAGCAAGTATCAAGCTTAAATACATTAATTAATATTGCAGTCTTGGCTTTTCATATCAGTCATGTTTTCACGATCTTGTTGATTTGTTGCTAATTTGAATAGCGCGCACAATTTAAAGTTCATAAATCACACATTTAGCAAATTTATGATCTTTTCTTTCAGGTTCAAAGAGAGTCAGCATAGGTGATGTTTCAATTCAAGTGCAAGATCCTAAAGCACCAGAACTTGTTCCTAGGAAATATTGTAGGTACCTTAAGTCTGTGGGAAAGTACTTTTTTAATTGTCTTGGTTACTCTTGGTTACTCCCTCATAAAACTGATATATACTGTTTATATACACACGGTAACACACACATAAAAACGATAAATGTGTCCACAGTGATCAGTGGCTCACACTCATATGCTTGTCAAGCAAAGAGATCAAAAGTATTGTGGCTGGTATAAAGCAGCCCCGAAAATCTGATGATGAATAATATAGATTGCATGCAATCAGGAATGATGGAGTTTGGAAGTTTTGTGGGTATTTTTAGCATTTTGTTCTCAGGATCGTCCATTTAAGCAAGCTATGTGCATTAATTATCAAATTTACATTGCAGAAAAAGTTGCATTTACTGAATTCATCTAAATTACAACATTAGTCCATGTGCCAAAGTTGGCAGCATATTTCAATAGGGCAATAAATGATGTTGCAAAGCATACTCAGCACATTTAAGGAGATCCAGAGGTATGTCTACCAAAAAATGTTTTACAGATGCTTTCTGGTGTGCACCAAGACACACATTATCATTGCAACATTGTATTTTGTTTTGTTGTCTTCATTTCAGACAAGAAGGAACTTCCACAGACTGTTCTTCGACATTTGAGATGGATTATGCAAAAGGTAAATCATTTTTATGCTGATCGAAATAAACACAAAAATTTCTTCTAAACAAAAAAAGTGATTGTATTTTTTTTATCTTAGTAAATGTAAACAAAAGTTGTTTTTTTTTTTTGAAGGATGCCTTGGGACAGGATATTTTTCTGATAGGACCACCAGGACCATTTCGTCGCCAAATTGCTTTGATGTATTTGGTATGTGTGTATTTTTTAGGTTCTTTTTCTTTTCTGTGTTTTATACCTCTTCCATAACTGCTTTATTTTTATAATATTCTTTCTTACATATTATTATGGCAGGCAATGTAATAATATTTGTGATAAGATATGATTTTATTTATCTTTAGGGCAATAAGTAACAGCTCTATAGCAAAGCAAGGGTTAGAACCCTATGACAACAATATCACAACATGTTCATACCCACTCCACCAGACAGACCTGCATACAATCATGATTGAGACTCACATGCGATCTACACTCATTTACAAACAGTAATTGTGTGTTGATTAAAGACAACACAGAGGCAGTTATTTTATTTGCTGAATGCAGCACTGTCTTGTTGTAATCTTGTGCACTTTATAAAACAGATGTAAGCTAAAAATAAAAGCCTCCAAAAAGTCTATGATATTTCTTTTCTGTTAATCATTTATCAAGTATTTACAGTGAAGATAATGTTTTGAAAATGGTGATCTTTTTGTGTATATATTGGAGTAGGGTATCATGGGTATGTGACAAATGATAAAGATCTTCAAATCTTAAGGATTTTTACATTTATATTCAAAATTTTGCAAACCTTGGTTATGTTTAACAGTTTTTTTAAAGATAATAAAGACTTATTTTTTCTTGTCAAAGATTTTTTTTTTTTAACAGGAACTCACCAAACGTGAACATGAGTATGTGTCATTGTCAAGAGATACAACAGAGTCTGACCTCAAACAGAGGCGTGAAATACATGTAGGCACAGCATACTATGCAGATCAATGTGCAGTCAGGGCTGCACTGGAGGGTCGTGTTCTGCTGCTGGAAGGGGTGGAAAAGGCAGAGCGGAATGTCCTTCCAGTTCTTAACAACCTTCTAGAGAACCGGGAGATGCAGTTGGATGATGGGAGGTTTCTTGTTGCTGCTGAACGCTATGACAAGCTTTTGGAAGAGCATTCTAAGGAAGAGTTAGATGCCCTTAAACTTGTTCGGGTCAGTGAATTCTTCAGAGTTATAGCCCTTGGGTTACCAGTTCCACATTACCAAGGCAATCCATTGGACCCACCTCTTCGGTCTAGGTTTCAGGCAAGGGATGTCTATCCATTGCCATTTAAGGTAAGGTTTTGTCTGAGTTATTTTGTTACTGTTTGACCAACATTTGTTACTTTTGATCCAACAAGCATTTATTTCTTTAGTGTAAGCAATTTAATTAGTTTAACCCATGTTAGAGTCAGACACCCTTATGACATTGTGGTAAACACACTTGCTGGGATTGAGTTCAAAAGAAGTTGCATTATAAACAAGTATGATTTACTTTTCAGGAAATATATGCTTCATTACAACAACAAGCATCTCACCTGCCATCTGACAGGTAACAATGACCAGACTCGAAGTAGTGTTTTGGTTGTGATTTTTTATTTTCTTCAGCTTTTTGATACTAAGTCTAGAATCTCTGATTATGTGTTACCTTATAGTCTACCACATGGTACAAGCTCATGGACACTTTGTGAAAATAATGCTGCACATCTAGCTGTAGGCTGTTGATGTCTTTGTTACAGTGGTGCCCAACTTTTTCTTGCTCAATGGCCGCACTGGACATGATATAAAATCTTGCAGGCCAGAATATGGTGGTTTTGCCAGAATCGTGACGTTAAAAATGAAATTATGTTGTGTCTGGTTAAAATGAGTGGGCTGCGTGAGGCATCTTTGTGGGGTGTAGGTTGGGCACCCCTCTTTATTATAACACTTTCAGGTCATCTGCAGCTGCTAGTGTGACCACTGCCCAGCAGAGTAACTTAAGGCAAACTTTCTGCTTCAGAGGCTCGGTTCTGAAATGGACTGCTGGCTGAGGTGATGATGGTTTTCAACATTCTTTCTAAGCTGCTCTCTGCTGACTTCTTCATGCTGCACTTCTTCCCTCCCCCACACTCCTAATGTCTTTTATGTCCACCAGGAGGATTATTGTGCTATGGGTAGCTGGCCATGTTGTTGTGCAGCAGGAATTTGCCTACCTGTAGGTTGGATGCATGCCCCTCCCCTTCAACCTGCCTCATTGTGGCCTCTTCTGTCCCTACTGGAACAAAGCAAATTTGCATGCCTTTTGGTATGACTAACCAATCAAACTTCAGTTGCATCTAAGCCATCTTCTGCCACATATGTTTCATCACGTTAACATTTTCATGATATATTTCAGGCTGTGATTCAAATGGATCTATTGACTTCAGCAGTTTACATTCACAGGAATATTAGAACTATGATTATACATATATATTTCAATTCATGTATTAAAATTAAAACAGTTATAGTTTTTAAAGCCAGTGTTTTTGTAAAGTTTGTTGATCAAAAGAACTGCTTTGCTTTGCAGAATATCACAAATCCTTTCTTTTGCAACCACCTTACAACAGAGAGAGTCAGAATCAATTGGTCTGCCTGACTTTCCCATGGACAACTTACCTTACATAGTCAAATTACTGGTTAGTATGACATTTCATTGATATGTATATTTGTTGCAGATTTTTGTGTCTCCTACTTGTGTAGATGAAATAGTCTGTGAAATAGACCTTTTTTTTCAGATTCAATGCACACCATTTAGTGAACTCAGGTTGTGAAGCATGTTTTAAAGTTGTATGGATAGCACAAGCCATTGACTGTTTCCAGTGGAGGGGAAATGGATCAACAGCAGTTGGGAAAAATTATAAGAAATATAATATATAAATATAATAAATAATAAACAGAAGACACTTTAAGAGCATGGGAGTTTAATTGATATTCTTAATGTCTTTTGCAGGATACAATCCCAGAGCTTTCATCATATAACTTGCTGCAACGACTGTATCCTTTCAATCTTATGCTGGGGAAGGAGGGGAAAACTGCAGTCTTGGATGCGTTGGCTGTAATATTCTATTGCTCCTTGCACAGCACATCATTGTCTTCTGTATTACATTATGCCAGCCATATTTCCCTGATGACTGTCTTGAGAAATATTTTATAAGCATAAATATAATGAAATTGCCATAAAAATTTACTGGGAAAAAAGTAAATTTGTGATTATGAAAAAAAAATATTATCAGTTCAGTTGTTTCTAAGTCAGGAATTTACACATCATATTTTCCAAGATTTTTAGATTTAGAAAAGCTTCTCAATATAAAACTCTATTGATAAATTTTTACTGAACCTAACTGAATTAAAAACTGTTAATTACATGTTGCAGAAATTTGAGCTGGTAGACACAGGACAGACAAAAGGTGGAGTTGGCAGCATCCGAAAAGAGTCAAAGAATGCACAAGCTGAAATCAGTGTTGGGAACAAAAAATATGACCTTACAGTAAGTTTAAAAAAGACAGAAGCATTTTGTTGGTTCAAAGTTGTGTAAAATTTCATTTATTTTGCTACTGTCATTCTGCGGTCGTGCTTTCTCTATGCTTTTCTTTTCTTAAAAAGCCTGTAGGCTTGCTGCAGTGCATTATGTCATTTTCTCAGGTATCTGCTGGACACTTGACATCTGCTCCACTGGGACGAGATGGAACATTTGTACCTACAGGATACCACGATGCGTTTCTGTCAGAGATGCTGCAGTCTCACGTGGTCAAAGATTTCTGCATCATTGGACCAAGGGTAAAGACATTTTTCAGATGGTCATAAATGGTTCTTTGAAACCATTAATATTTCAAATCATAAAACCTTTTTTGAACTGCAGTGTAGAGAGTGTATCACATGAGGGTGAGGGTGGCCAAGTCTGAAGATACACTTGGTACCAGTAACCAGTATCATAATCTGGCTATGGTAATGCTAAAGATGTTGACCATCCCTCACTCTAGTGATTCATGTAAATGGCTATAGAGCTGCATAAAACCTTATGTAACCCTGCATTGGAAAGCTAAATTATGAAATCTAAAGAAACATATATTTTATTTTGACTCCTTTCTTCACTCAGGGCAGTGGTAAGACAGTAGTTGTGAAGCAGTTTGCAGACATGTTGGGCTACCACATTGAACCCATAATGCTGTACCAGGTTAGTTGTTTGTCTGCTCTTGGGATGACTTAAAACATGTTTTTCTTTCTTTGGGTAAGCCCATGTCAGACTTTAAAACTAGTTTATCTGTATGTTGTATTATTATCTGTATACATTTTATTCCCTCCCCTATTTATTCTTTGTGCTTTATCTTTCATTACCTTCGGTGAAGACTATTTTATTAAAACTATACTTTTGGAATGATTTGCCTTCTGTTTTGCACTCTGGACATTATGTATGTCAGATAGCTCATACATTCTCTCATATTTCTTCAGGATATGACTTCAAGAGACCTACTTCAGCAAAGAACCACCCTGCCAAATGGTGATACTGTGTGGCGGCCAGCACCCCTCATGACAGCAGCAGTAGAAGGTAGTTTGGCTGTTTTGGATGGTGTACACAGGATCAATCAAGGTTCCTTCTCAGTCCTTCATAGGTAGAGACTGTTTACTGCATGATAAAAATATGTGTAATAGGATTAAAAAAAAAAATATGAAGTTTTGTCTTTCTTTCAGTGTGAAAATAGTTGTTGAAAAACTTCTTTTGTGATGTACTAATTAATAATATAAACTGCATTTATTTTTTGCATAAATTGATAAAATTTTCAAATTTATCTGTTTTGAAGAGTGCATTTATATGGAAGCTTTGTATACTTGTAAAGGATTCTGAACATTATTGTTACTACCAGAACTTTAAAGAGGAAGCAAAATGCATATTTCAGTAATAAATGTTGTCAGGCTGGTGAATGAGCGAGAGGTGCAGTTGTTTGATGGGACACGTCTTCTGAGTGAAGAACGTTTTGAGGCTGTCAAAGAAGAGAGTGGTTTGACCAATGACCAACTAGCTGAGAGGTGAGGCTTCTATCATCAGTATCTCCAGATAGTGCTAGATCAGAAGGAAAAGCTTGTTTTTTTGAGGAAGTAGCAGGAAGTGTGTTAACATCAAAAACAAAGTATATTTTTATCATAAAAGTTTTTACCTATTATTATTATTATTAAAAAGTTTGACTTGGATAAAGGTTTTTATTTTATAGTTGATATTTTATATTGCCACATCTACTTCTCTTTATTTTATATTTGATTAAGCCACATCTTCTCTTTACTTTGTAATTGATATTTGGTATAGCCACACCTACTTCTTTTTATTTCCCTTTGTCTCTCTGTTCTTTCTTCTTCTTGTCAAGTATGCATACATCTGCCTTCACATTAATGAATGTCACTTGCCTGGTTATCCACTTTTGCCTGCTTCCCTAACCACCCATTTTCATGCACGTGCAAAGGAAAATTTGAAAAGTGTAATGTAGATTACTAGGCTATAAAAAGCAGTTTAAGTGAAATATTTTAATGTTTGCACATTACAGAAACATTTTTCCCATCCATCCTTCCTTCCGAATTGTGGCGCTTGCTGAACCACCTGTTGTAGGCAGTAGTAAGCAGCAGTGGTTATCACCCGAGATGTTGACTATGTTTCTTTATCACCACATGCGCCCCCTTTCACGCGATGAAGAGTACAATGTCATTGCCAATCTGGTAAGTTGAGAAAACTTGCATTTTATTCAAGTTCATGATAATCACAAGTAATCTTTGTACCTCCATCCTTAGCCTTTTTTTCTTTACAGAAGTCTTTTATTTTACATTGATTTTTTTTTCTTGGATGTACATACGCAAATATAATCAAAACTCATTACAGTCACAAATCAAATCAAATTCAGTTTGAGATGTATTCAGCTATCAGTGATGATTTTTTTTGGTTAAAATCAGTGCTGATAAATTTTAATATCATAAACGTTTCTGCATTTGAAAGACAAACTGTCTAACATTTTTTGGTACATAAAGGTTGATAGTCCGCATTAACAATTATCTCCAGGTGCCTGGCATGCCAGATATGAGTAAAGTGTTTGACTTTGTCCACAAACTTCGAGACTCACATGATGGGACAGTAAGTCAGAATTACATAAAAGATGTGTAGAATGAAGATGTGTTAGAATTTAAAAAAAAAATTTTGGACCAGCTGTAAATTAGACACTAATTTCCAAATTCTGAAAACGTTTCTTCTACCATAACTCATTAAAGCTTTCAGCCTTTTCTTTTAAAATGTATGTCTCTTCATAAAATATTTTATTATTTGAATGTTTTTGGCTTATTGAAACCATTCTTTTGTTACACAGTATTATGAAATTGTCTTTACATTTGCATCTTTGTGTTCAAATGTGGAAAAAATTGACAAAAATTTATGTTGTAGCTCAATTCCTTAGCTTCATCAATGTCTACAAGACAACTTCTGCGAATTGCACGACGTATGTCTAAATACCCAAGTGAAGACCTATATGGCATGATACACAAGGCTTGTTTGGCCAGGTGAGAACCTTGAAACTTTGTGTGTGTGTTTTGATATACAGAGGTGCATAACTTGCCTTTGAAATTTGTTTGTTTTTCTGTGTAACATCAGTCAAGGGGTAGTACTTTGGGGCTGCAGTTATATATTGGATGTAGAACTGGGGCTGTTAGTTATCTTTCAATTCATGAGGTCTGTTGATGTTCACCCATCAAGTATCTTGCTTTGTCTATTGCTCTCTGAAATGCGTAAGTGTTCCAAGCTTTTATGTTTTTTAACTAAGGTAGATGCTAAGAACATTTAGCAGTTTCTTGCTAATGGTTTAAAGTGGAGTGGGATTTTTAAAATAGCTTTACCTTAGGTCCCTAGCTATAGTCTTGTTCTAGTTAGTTCTATTTGATGGGATTTGTATTTTGAAGTAAAATTTTGTCTTATGTTGATTTAGATGATGCCAATATGTGCAGTTATCTTATAACATCATATTTGCTTTATGTTGAACTTACAAATTTTTCATTAAGAAATTAATCCTGTCAGGTATTAGATTCAGCAGACTTTATTACTAATTTCAATAATATTTCAATTTAGATTTCTTCCACGACTTGCTCACTCAGCACTGGAGCAAACACTGACTGAGATAGGGATAGTGGCTGCTAAGGTGGAGTCTACTTTGGAGGATTTTGAGAGGGCAGTTACATGTAAGTCATACATTCACTCATTTTCACACTAAAATTTTTGCACAAGATTATTGCACATAACTCACAAATGTCTGTCTATTATTAGGTTTCAAGCATACAGATGTCGTTTGCATGAAATTTTAATATTTTTCATTCTTCAATGATTTCTATTCGCTTTTTGAAAGGGAAAAGTTTTATTGCAAATTTTGGCAGGTGAAGTAAAGGATGGAATTTTAAGAGTAGGGAATACCTCTATCCCTGTCTACAATCCAGACAACAGAACAAAAGTTCCCAACATCCTTTTTTATGAAAATCCTCAGGTAGGATATTTTTGACTTTTGTTTTTTCCTTAGCCATCACAGCACCATAGAGTCTGTGACTTATGTCTATTACAAATGCCATGTTGACCTGCCCTTACTTACAGAAAAGTTTGCTTTGCAAAAAAAATGGATGGTTTTCATCTTTCTTCTGTTTTATGCAGCACCTTAGTGTGATGGAAGATATGATGAAAGATTTTACTCTTGGAGAGCATCTGTTGCTGGTTGGGAATCAAGGTGTTGGCAAGAACAAGATTGTTGACAGGTTTTTGCAGCTGCTAAACAGACCACGAGAATACATACAACTTCACAGGTATTTAATATTTACATGAATTATTCCTTTACTGTAATATTTCTTTCAGTATGCTTCACTTTGGTCATTTAAGACATATTCTAAATTACTTTAAAAGTCGTGAAGAAAATAAAAAAAAAGCTTATTTAATTTATATGGCTATTTTGCTTTACTGTAAAATTAATCCCTACTCCCCCAAAAAGAAAAGAAAACAAACAAAAATGCATGCATGATTTTATTCAGACCAAGTGAATATACAGGTTTAGTCTAAAGTATTGGACCCACTCATTAGTTTACTCATAAATATGATCTTTATGCACCTATACCCAACTCCATCTGTAATCAAACTATTGAAAATAGTTTAAAAATGAGTTGTTGAAGTAATTTCATGCTTTTTGTCTGACAGAGACACCACTGTTCAGACCCTAACACTGCAGCCTACTGTCAAAGAAGGCATTATCATATATGAAGATTCTCCACTGGTCAGTAGGATTTTAGTCTCTTCCTGACACCTATATTTCTTGTTGCAGTTTGATAGCATGATTTGTTTATGAAAAATAATTCTTTCTGCATGGATATAATTTTCAACTTATACCATTTATTTGCCATTAATTTTGTGGACTTGGAGGTGAGGTAAAAATTTGCCTCTTTTGGAATTAAAAAAAAATTTGAATAGACTTGATAAGTTAGGTAAACTGAAAGTTGAATATTAATTTCTTTATTTAATGTTATGATTTCAAAGAGTCAAAAAGGAAAACAAAATAAGCAGCAACAATAGCAAATTGTTGTCATCATTGAATATTTAACAAACAAGTTTTGGAATCATAGTTTTAAAAGTCTGCAGCAATTTATATAAAAAAAAGGTATTTATAAAATATAATTAATTTTCTCCATGCCAATATTCTTTTCAGGTAAAAGCAGTAAAGTCTGGCAATGTTCTAGTGATTGATGAAGCAGACAAAGCCCCCACTCATGTTACTTGCATACTGAAAACTCTTGTGGAGTCTGGAGAAATGCATTTGTCTGATGGGCGCCGTATTGTTTCATGTAATAGTTATTTCTGTAAAATTATATTTTGGAACAACATTTACAATTTATCCGTGTATTTTAAATCACAAGTCTTTCTTTGGAGAAGCTAATACATATTTTAGGGCCACTTGTGATGCTTTGGCATAAATGATGAGAATGAAAGTAAATCCTGCAAATGTATACAGCTTTTAGTACATTGATTTTTTTTCCAGTTCTCTTTTTCCCCTTAATTTGGATCAAAAGAGTGCTAGAAAAAGTGCATAAAAATGTATTATTAAACTTTAAATGTCATCAGTAATTATTTCTATTTAATTTATAATTTATCATTTACTGCATGTCAATAGCGCAGTCATTTTTTTAATTTTCTTGCAGCAACATCTGGCATCAAGCCAAGTGACACTGTAATTGTTTCTCATCCAGACTTTCGCATGATTGTCTTAGCAAATCGACCTGGTTTTCCTTTCTTGGGCAATGATTTTTTTGGTGCAATGGGTAAGTTTTGCAAAGCAATTTGATATGCACTAATTATGTTATTCAAAAACATTTCTTTTTTGAACTGTTACTTTGTTTTAGGCCATACTATTATTTGCCATGGAAGTATTTTGAGGATGTTCTAGTTCTAGATGGTAAATTGAAGTAAACCTTGATTTATTTATCTATTCAATTCTATGGAGAATCAGAGATTTTTAGGCTGTGAATGATACATTATCAGAAGGTAGCACTGTAGACAAAAAATGTGATGAGAGTTTATCTGTAATGAATCAAATATTTACGTTTTTTTTTAACCAGGTGACATTTTTAGCTGTCACGCAATTGACAATCCAGATGTGGAATCTGAGATGGCCATGCTGCGACAATATGGACCTCATGTTCCAGAGGCTACATTGCATAAACTTGTCCTTGCCTTTGGTGAGTTGAGAAATATGGCTGATCAGGGATTGATCAGCTATCCATACTCCACTCGTGAAGTTGTCAACATCGTCCGTCATCTTGAGGTAAATAACATGAGGTATTGTTGTCAAGGGGCATGATCACATAAGAAAATATTAATGCAGTATTAAAATTGTCCATAACAGGAGCTGATTTCAAAAGGTTTACTTTTGGAATTTTAAATGGTAATTGTGACTGGGCATTAGCAGTTAAAATTTTGATGTAATCACAGCTTGAAGTCAACATTTAAAGTAAAGGGAGGTAGCTATGACATGAAGGCGAGAGGATGGTTTATTTTTGGTGCTAGGAGTTATCTAGTCTTGACCTTAAAACAGGGGCCACATCTACAGAAGAAGTATCTGGAGAAAAGATATGGAAGAGGAAATATGTATAGATAGTAAAGGCACATTAACGATAGCAGTATACTTTGGATGGTTGATGTTAAGACAGTAAATCATACATCTTTTAAAAAAAAAAAAATTAACTATCAACCTTACAATATCTTATGGAAAATTGAATGGAGATTATTACTGCAAAGGATAGAAAAAAAGACAACCTACAGTATCTTTCTATTTGGGCTGTCCACACCCTTGCCTATGCCTTTGTCTTTCCTGTTGTCAAGGAGCATGATTACACCTGTATATTATAAAAACTCCAGCAGCTCCAAGAGTGGTCTGGTGATGCAATGGTTAGTGCCTGTCACCAATACAATGAGAGTTGGCTGTCCTGGGTTCAGATCTCATCTCAGGCATGCTGTTCTTTCTCTGCATGTGGCATCTGTTTACAGGGCTGGCTTCCTTGCTCCAAAATTCTGCAGCAAGACTCATGCTCCAAGCATGCAAACAAAATCTTGCAAAATCTCATCTTTTTATTCTTACCTCACCTCTTGTTGATGCTCATATGGAATGTAAACTTGTTTCACTCTGCCTGGGGTTCTTTGTAAGCTCTTTTCTTATCTATTTCTCTGAGCTCCTTCCTCACTATACTCCAGGTCAGTATCAACACACTTCTACTTCTACAGATATTTGCCTTCTTTGAGTGCTAAGAAACAGGATGAAAGCCGTCGGTGTACGTGTTTATCCAGTCGGCATCAACTTGTTGGAATTCTTTCCCTCTTGTAAAATACCACCAGCAGAGTCATCTAAACATATCCTTAAAACTCATTTGCTCAAGAATCTAAATGATTTTGGCCACAATTCTTAGTCTGGCTATTGTTCTATATCCTTTCTTTTTCTTTTTTTTTTTTCTTTTTAATAACTCTGTTCATCTGTTGTGCAGTTTCTACTATTTATGTTGTTCATGTAACTGATTAGTGCTCAGGTGTTGCAGTAGAGTGCTATAAAAATGTATATTTTTTGTTACTATTATATTAAAAAGATGGTAAGTTTCATATTGCCACCACAATCAGTTTTGTTTTTATGTGAACAGAAATATCCCAGTGAGGGCCTCACAACAGTGGTTAAGAATGTGTTTGACTTTGACCAGTATAACAAGGAACTAAAGGAGACTTTGATTGAAACAATGCAGAAACATGGCATTCCTCTTGGTGCCTCCCAAGCTTCTATAGCTCTTGCCAAAGAGTAAGTGGTAATTTATATTGGTTCTCCATTCATGCCCAAATTTTCATAAACAGATGAGCTATGTCATCAGTATATGCACCAAATGAAAAGAAACAAAAACTGTGACATGTAATCATCAGTAATCCAAGTAATCTGAAGGGAGAAAAATACTGGAAAAATCTTACTCAAATTTTTAGATTTGGTAAAATTATACTTGAAGGCTTCAGCATTAGCCAGTTAAACTGTGGCTAAGATTTGTCTGTTAGAGTTAATTTAAGTTTATGCAAACAAAAGCCAGACAATCTGGTGAAACGCAAGCATTTTTAATGTTTCTTGTCGTACTAGATAAGAAACGGCTTCTAAATTAGGACAGGCTAGAGTTTCTTTTTCCAGCTGTGGTTTTATGAATTGGAGGCATTCCATAAATTAATTGGGGTGACTACATGTGAATAAAAAAGGTATTTAGGCTTTAAATTAGATATTATTTTATTATTTGACAAAATATATGCCACTTACACTATGGGTCTTCTTGTATAAACATCTCTAATATTGATTTTTAAATATGTTCCTTTCAGTCTTTTATCTGACTTTATAACATTTCATACTAAAATAACTGCCACGAATATCAGAAAATGATGTGTTGTGGGTCATAAACAAAAATAATTTAGGATGACATAATGAAAAAAACTGTTTTAAACACAGATATTTAGTTGGTGCACCCTGCAGTATTTATGTCAGAGTGAATGTCAAAATGTTGGAAGGAGCCAATGAGGAGTGTTTTTAGAATTATGATCTTAGTGGCTGTATAAACAATTCTTGTCAAAAATAATTGTGATCATTTCAAAATAAATGGTTAATGTTTTTAAAAGTGTCGTGTCTTTCTTATGTGTGGCATTATGTTACATTAATGCAGAAAGAAGCATCCTCATATTTATAAAGAAAAATATGCTGGTAGAAATTTATTTATGCTTGTGCATGTATTTATGTATTTTCTCTCTCTTTCACACACACACACATAGGTTTTACATCTAGCCAGTCATGCATGTGTGAATACTCAAAAAAGAGTATGTATAAAGATTGTCATACACTTTGTATGAATAAATGTATGATCCAGATCATGGCATTCTTGCACATGCACACACAAATATGTGATTGCTGTCTTCCATCCACCTATCCATGCACATTGATGTACACTCAAGTGCATACATGAACATATACACAGGCAAAATATGTCTGGATACATCTATTCATAAGCTTTCATATTCAACGATATTTTTTTTACATATTATCAGTTCTGCTGTAATATACCTCAAGTGTGAAATATTTAATAAATTTTGCTTGAAGGTTCTTTGATGATAATTGTCACATTTTGACTCAAAATGCAGTTTGGTTCTAAAATGAAGCGTAATTATTTTTTTTCCAAGAAATTTCTTTTGTTTTAGGATGAACCACTTAAAAGTAGCCTGCCTCATCCAAGTGTATTGCAGACTACTTTTAAATGTCCCACTCTGTACCTTGTGACACACAAATACAGTGAACATGCCAATAAAAGTAATTTATTTTTTGTAAGCAATCCTTTTTTTTAAAAAATGAAAATGTGTACTGCTTAAAATTTGATTGAGAAAGGTCAACTATTTCAGTCAGAAGTGTGTTTGATTAAATATCTGTGTGCAATATTTCAAATGGCATCTTCAGTTAGCGCTTTTAAAATTTTTGTTAAGACTGGAGCTGCCAAAGTTTGAGGTAGTTGGAGAGTGGACAATTTCTAGTCAAGGTCATCGGCAGAAAACATCGCTCATGATGTTGCCCACGGTAACCAAAAAGCTACAGATTAAGGTCAGTTATGCGACATGTTTACTTAATTAGATTTTACTGTGGCTAAAACGACAACATAGATTTGCCTTGAAACAACACATCAAACAAATTTTACTTTGGGTAGAACAGAAGAAAATTCACAAGTTGATTACCAGCAATGTGAGATTTTCTAATAGTGGATATCCCATGAATCAAGAGCTGAAAAGGAGGCTAAGGTAACCATTAGTTCAGTGTAAGAATAATTGTGCTTGCTGATTATAATGTTTGTAATATATACATGTAATGTGTTGTAATAAAGTATATCATGTTTAGAGGATTTTAAACAAGGTGATGTAATACAACACACTTATAACTGCTCATAAGCAAATTTAAGTTCTGTTTATAATCATTGTACTTACAAGTCTGGTCACCTTACTTTATAAATGACACCAGATATAAACATGATAGCAATCTGGTTTGGAGGTCATGCTTTTCTTATAATAATCTGATTAATAAAATCCCATATCATTTGGATGATATGCTTCACAAACCATTAGTGTCATGCATCTGAAATGTGTAACTGCCATTGAACAGTCATGCAATGTTTGACAAATTGTAGGGTCCAGTGCCCTTATATGTTGAAAGCAAGAAACTGGAGCGCACAGAGACCAGGGCATCTGTCTTCACAGAGCAAGAAGCATACTGGACATTGCCTATTGATGAGAGTAATGTTGTCTGTGACTTGGATGTCAGCAAAGGTACTGTGGATATTTCTAGTACATAAGCATTCTGTTGTGTAAAAGATGTGAACATAAAATAGACCTTTTATTATTCTTTTTTACAGGTTTTACTGATTATAGCATGCACAGTTTAGCAGGATTGTGTGATATGTATCATAAAGGAGTAATGTGGCTCAGAGCTTATTGGGAATTTGAACATGTGACACAGTGCACATGTGATCTTTTCAGTGCAAATGTGTAAGATATTTTGACTTGGGTCATTTACATTTTTATTGCATATTACACTATTTGTGAAGGTTGGAGAATCTGAGATTTCCTCAACGTGCAATAAACTCATCAATCAATAGTTTTGCCAGTGCTGGGTTGCTGGATTTGTAGTGTCAGTAGGTCAATCGATCAATCTTTATTGTCTGTACCAGGCATAATCCAGGACAGAAATTTTTCTTTTGGTCACAAAATAATTTATGCATGTGAACATATAGCGACATTTAACATGCACATACACCCTATATTTTCTCGTACATACACATGAACTTCAACCAATGCATCATAGATCTTGACAATGCATTGAGTCATCTCCATTGCAGGTGATGAGCAGGGGCTAGTATGTTAAAGAGTTGTATAGCAAGCATGAGGATCTGTGAAAAATAGTGATTAAAATGTTTTTAATTAGCCATATTAAAACAGAAATTAAAGTAGAATGATAAAGAATTCTTTTAAAAGCAAGTGATTAAAGTGTTAAATAAAGTAGAAATAGGGAACTGAAGAGTGACAGGATAAGATGGTAATTCTTTGGCTGGTCAGCAAAAAATGTATTATATTCTGCTTTATCCTTTTACTAAAGTAATGACTGATGTAATGTAGAATGTTCATAGCTTAGAGGTCATAGGTCAATGAACGCTGTCCACTGTGACTAGAATATAGCATGTGTATGATGGAGCCCATCCCTATTCCTTTTTGCTTTTACCTCCCCTGATAGATCAGGTACCCTTCCTGCTGGGTGGGCAGGTTTTCCAGCCAAGGGTTCAAGTTGTCCTTGAGCAAGTCATGTTCTGCTCTGCAGTTCAATGCACTAACTACTAGACTGCCAGTGATCGATGTTTACACTTCAGTTTCCTCATGTCTGTGCAGTTAGTTTTAGAGAGAGGCTTTTATTTTGTAAAACTGCTATATTAATGTGTGGTCTACAGCCACATTTTTATTTGTATGCATATATTTTTGTATTCAATCTGCAGCTGGAGAGCGAAGCCCTGGCCAAAACAAGCATGACATCATCTATGTTGCCACAGCCAATCCCATAGGTCTGTATTGCATCAACCCCTTCAAGAGCACAGCAAATTACATAGATCTGTACGATGTTTTCCCTTCTACCAGTGGAGGATATCGCCCACGTGTCAAAATTCTTGCCCTTGCAGCACCACTGGATGACTGCATTGTCTTGCATGAAGAGGTGGTGAGTATACTGGGGAAGAGTTACTGCTGAATGAATCATTGAATTTTAGAAATGAGATTCTATCTTCAAACACTTGTTGTACTTAGATCGTTCATTATGTGAAATGTGAAGCCTAGCCTCTTGTTTCACCAATCTATAATAACTGGATTATTTCCCTTTCCTTCTCTTTTGCTTTTTGCTCCTACATGCTTTGTCTAAATGTACTGTTATGTTATTTGCTTTTATATTTTTACCATATTTGAAGTTTGCACTTTGATAGAAAACATGTAAAATATTTGCCAATTTCAGACCAATGTAGTTCTAATGGTCAACATGGACAGTGGGGATGTGACTCGACTTCTAAGCGATAGCTTGCCAGAAACACCACCAGAAAAACGCCGTTTCACAACTGTTATGCCACAGGTTAAGGTAAATGAACAAAGCTTATTGCATTTGTTTTGAATTTGAGAACAATGGTTGTGGTGTTTTCAATTCATTATTGATGATTTTGTAAAAGTGTAGTTAAACTACAAGAGAGCATTGTCTTTGTGAGTATGAAGGATAGTGACTGGTATATATTGTGCACCACACAGAGCAGGTAAAAACAGTGCTGCATGAATTCAATAATAATTATTATTATGAGTAATTTTTTAAAAATTTGAGAGCATATCTTAATAGATTGTTTTATTACAGAATCCTTTCAGGATGTGCACAAAGGCTGGTTATGATCCCAAGGGCACTGTACTCTTCTTTAAATTAAATGAGTAAGCAACTTGTTTATGTCCAAAATATATTACGAATCTAGCAGTTTACTGACGATGGTTAATAAAGTCAGCTACAGGCTAAGACAATCAGTGATGCTATATTTTTAGCATCCCGTTCCACAGTGTACCCAGTGTATTTTCCTGTAAATGGTTTAATGTTTCTTATACCTACAGGGGGAACGTGGAAGTGCTGAACATACTGGAGGGCTTATCACACTCTGTTTCTCTCCCCATTAAGCTACAAGCCTGTCATAACATCGACATCTCCAAATGGCTACTGATTGAAGCAGATTCAAACCAGTGAGACTATTTCTCATAAGCTAAATTAAGCTTAAAAGACATTATACATAATCAAATTCCTAACACATCATAAATTGTGTTTATTAATAAGAATATATATTTTATGTTGTCTACTGTATTGTCATTCTTTTCAGAAAATACCTCCTGGATCGAAAAGCTGAAGATGAATTTATTCTTCTACCAGTCACAGAAACTGGAGGTATTTTTTTTTATCTTGTTACATTATTTGACATTTGTTGAAGTTGCACAGCAGAGTTTTTAACCAGTGGCAAGATTTAGGCAGAGTCTTCAAATCATAAACTCTTAATACAAAGGATCTGCAAATAACATCACATGCCAAAAATTAAGACCTTCGATAGTCTTGAGAATGATTTTTGTTTCTTAAATGTGAATATATTTCTCATGTTTTAAAAAAGTGTCATGCTAGTTTTGGGGGAATTGTGCCTATGCAGGGCTTGTCTATAATGATTTTTTTTCTTCCTTAGCCTGTACCAATGGATAGGTTGTTACATGAGACATTGCTTCAGTTTGTAAAAGTGTAGGAAGATTTTGTAGAGCATTATGAGCCTGACTTTGGTTGGGGAACAGTCCTGTATAGGTTCTCTGATTATTATTGACCTTTTTTTTTCAAAACCCCATCAAGATTATGGCAACATGCGGATAAGCCAAGTGACTACGACACCAATGTCTCATGAATCTCTGAGCCTTGCACTAGAGAAGAACATCAGCTCTCCCAACCGCATTGCAGTCACACCTAACAGTTACGCATCAATCCTTGTTGGATTTCCAGAGCTGGTAAAGCATGTTCTCTTCTGTTGTTGATTATTGAAAAAATGGTGTTGAGGTTAATGGCAGCAATGACAACACAATTATTAACTTTCTGGAACATGGAAGACAGAAAACTCTATTTTTCCACAGTATGATAATGATAAAAAAATATTGTCCTATTTAAACAAGGACTGTAAGCAGCAGCAATATGGTAGTAGAGGAAATGTTAATGGATATTATCTGTTCTTTGCTATTATTTTATGAAGCAATAAGCAATCAAGCAAGTCACAACCCTCATAGCTTCAAAGAAATAAAACATTTGCTTCAAAACAGAAGTAATAGGACTGATGTTTGATGGTTTTTTCCTTTTTTTTTGAGGGAACTGTTGAAGTTCATTCTGCATTGAGAGATCCTTTGCCAGAGACCAGTGATGACAAAAAGTATGATCCATTCTCTGGTTTAATCAGCAAACCTGCAGCACCAAATGCTGGCCGCTCCATATCATACTTGCCAAAGTCTGGGCAAGTCGTACGTGCACTGCCTGCATGGAAAGTGCCAAAGACTATTGTGTCAGAAGGTGCAGCATGACATTTGTCTTGCATTGTTTGTTTGTATGTAATAATAGTAATTTCTTTATTTAGTTTTTGAGAGGGCGTCTGGCCAATATCAACATCAAATACTGCTGGTTATATGCATATCAACATGAGGATAGTACTTAAACATTTTGTATTAAGGTCCTACAGCAAAATAATTTTGGCATTCTACACTGCATAACCTTATGTGGTGTACATAGTCATGGAGATCTCATTTTCAAGCATTTTGTTACATATAGGGCAACTTTATTGGCTACACTACCCTTTAGGTTCTTACTCACAGGGAGGAATCTTAATGTCAGTGTTGATCTTAAAACTATAAGCTGAGTAGTTTGTGTTGGTCAGCTAATATAGTTTTTCTCATGAAGATGATGCTATTTTCTAGGGTAGAAAAGTAGTGTTCTGTGACCACAATTTATGAGACAAACCCACATAATTCATTCTAATTCACTTGTTCTTGTGTTACATTAAAGCTTTTATAGATTTTGAATAGTTTATATAATTGTCTTTCAATATTTTATGAAGAATTAACATTATTTCAGCTTCCAAATCATCGGAACTTAGTGGATACCTGGAAGTTGCTGATCTCCCCATTCGAAAGCTGCGGTACATTCCTGTACCTGGGTAAGTCTGATGTTGCATGTATTGTATAACAATGGCAAGTTGTATTCTATTATATTGCAAATTATGTGATTAAACAAGAGACCTTATTGTGTTGAAATATTTCAGAATAAAAAAGTAATGTGGTTCATAACAGTATAGGGGAAGGAGCAGATCAAGAAAGAATTTTTAGAATCAGAAACAAATGTCATACACAAGAACACAGTGTAAATTAATGTTCATAAAAATAGACATTAAATAATGCTATTTATTTATCTTTGGCTTTGGCACCGATTATTTTGCAGAAATTACATTTTTACATGTTAACACATATTGATGGAACATTCATTGATGGTGTCAAAAGCAATTTACTTTTACAAACCATGTGCAGATGGCTGCAGAACTATCAGCAGCAGCAGACTTGTTACCAATGCTTATAATTATAATGAAGAGTCTTTCAAAGGCAAATACTTTGAATGATGAGAGATTAAAGATATCTGTGAAAGATCTAAAACTGTTCCCAGCACCATTTTTTCAAAAAATATTTTTTTGCTTTTTGTTTTGGTTGAAGATCTCGTCATGTGTCTCCATATATCTCCTGGCTGATGAGTGCTTCTGAAGTCAGTGTCTTTATAGCACCTCTGAGTGATGATGGGCTCGTTTCAGTTGATGTGGGGGGCTGTGTTCGAACATGGGAGACATCTGTTGTCAACTTGAAGCGTTCTCTTCAAGAGTGGCGCAATATGATTGGTTATGAAGACAGTAGACCTTTACAGGCAAGGCAATTTTATGTGATTTAACATTATGAAAACTTTATCTTTCCTTTGAATAGAAGCTCTTAAAAGAGTGCAAGGCTTTGAATAGTTATTGTCTACTATTTCTTTGGAGGCGCAACGATTTTTCACCGAATGGGTTTCAGGTGTTTACTCTGTGACAGACCATATGAGCTTTTCATGTCAGTGCAAGTTTGGTCATTGAAATTAGGAGTAGGGGTGGGATGACTATCATAGAAGTGGATTTAGTGCTGGATTGCTAAGGAATAGAAGAAAGTTTTCTAGACTTGAAGTGACTTTTGCCTGTGCAGGTGAATGAAGAAAGAGAGAGTGGTAGAGATCATGAAAATATTGACTTAAAGCATGGTCAAATAGACCCTCAGAACATGCCTCACGTTGGAGGAGGTAACTGGGCAGGTGGTGTAGGTAAGTCCGTTTTTACGTGTAGATTTTAAAAAATTAATAGCTATGAGGTATTTCTGGCATTGTCATTTGACACTTTTATAGAAACACCTAACATCATCTTTTTTTTATCTTGGACTTGGTAAGTTGGTTTTCAAGTAGATTTTTCAAAGAATGAACAAGGGGTACTTGTGTAATTGTACTATAGCATTTATAACATCTTATCTATTGGCTTGAGTAGTTTTGCTTTTGTTGAGAAGGGATTTCCTTATAATAACATGACCATAAAGAATTTTTTTGTGACTGTTACCGTTGGCTGATTTTATTATAAAAGTTTTTAAACCAACCCTGCTTATGAGTTTTTTGCAAATGAAATACATGTTGCTAATTACAGTCAATATAAAGACAGGAAATAATATTGTTTTTATAGGTGGTAGTAATACAGCAGGCCTTGGAGGGTTTGGAGGACCCTACAGACTGGATGCTGGCCATCAAGTGTTTCAGGTGCCACAATGGGAAAAAGATGCTGTGCCAGAATCGGTTAGTTGATACCTTTTCCAGTTCACATTTCATTCTATTTTCTGGAACAGATATGTAACATTTCCACTTTACTATCATTACTTGCTTTTCTACCATGCATGCATTCATTTTGTTCAACATTTGGTTGTTTTTAGGTACGTCAGGCTGCTCGAGAGATGGCACAAAAAGCATATCGTGAAAGGTTTGGGTGGAGCTATTGTAAATTTGATGTACAATTCTGCTTATTCACAAGGAATGTAAAAGCTAGAAAGGTGTAAAATGAAGAACTATAATAAAAATTAAGTTTCATCGATAATGTCATCAGAATTCCTTTTCATTGGATGTTTCAGCTGTGGCAGATTGTCAGATAGTGTATTACTGCTAACTGTTTTTTTAAACTCTACTCCTTTATTGCAATATACATGTATCACTAATGTTATAAAAGTCTTCTCTAGCACTGCTGACATATGCCGTTAACATAATTTTTTTCTATAAGGTTTGGTTTCTTGGAGGGTAAAGTAGGTGTACTGTTTCAGGCTCAGAGAAATCGAGATGAGTGAGTTTGATGGTGAGACATATGAGAAGTTTTCCTCCAGTGTTCGTCGGCAAGTACAGAGTCTTCGGGTGATCCTAGACTCTTTGCAGGTGTGATACCTGGAAAATCTATTTCTGGGGAGATTTCAGCTGATATCATGCTTAAATGATCAAAAGGCTTCTGAATACTAACGACTTTAAGGCATCTAAAAACACAAAAATATTCTCTGAAATGTATCTTATTATTATGCATTGAATTTCTTTTAGCTGAATGGATTTAAGAGAAATTTTTGCTTTGTAATAATTCTACATCCATCAAGATTCATAAAGTCATAAGAGAACACAGCTGATCTGTATCTGTTGCTGCAGGCAAAAGGCAAAGAGCGGCAGTGGTTGAAAAATCAGGCTTATGGGGACCTTGATGATGCAAAATTGATTGAAGGACTGACAGGAGAAAAATCTGTCTACAAGCGTCGTGGTGAAAAGGAACCAGAGGTTTCACAACACTTTCCTCTGATTTTAAATAATAAGGGTTCAGAATTTCTTTGGCTGTGTGAGAATTGATCCAGTTAAAATGATTTATCTACAATTGATTTCATTTATATTTACATATGTTTTTCCTGATGTTTATCAGTCTGTTTATATTGTCAGGCTGACAGTTCATACTCTTTGGATCACAGTCATTTTTAAATATTTGTGTCAGCTCCATCTTTAGATAGGAAACATTGCTTTTAATAAAGGAAAAGAACTACAGTTTTAAGAAGCATAAAATCCTGAGCAGTTTTAAGATGAAAGTTACACACAAGGGCTTGTGCATGCATGCGCACACACACACAGAGAAAGGTGTTGCTATTCATTCCTAATAGTTGTGAGGTCTGCATGTGCCAGATGGGAACTCCTCAAGAGTTGCCCAAAAGACTGTGTCTGGTGGTGGATGTGTCAGGCAGCATGTATCGGTTCAATGGTCATGACTCTCGCCTTACTCGTGAAATGGAGGCCACACTTATGATGATGGAAGCTTTTGAAAACTATGAAAACAAAATCAAGGTAAACTAAAAATAAAAGACTGTGTGTTAAAAGCAATACAAATGACAACCCTCATTATCATTACAAAAGTTGTACATAAGTACATCTTACAACAAGATACTTCATAGAAAGAACGTACCATTGTTTGTTCTATGTGATCTATGTACTTGATTAGATGTAAGGAAGTCCGACAACTGTGATAACATTCTTGAATTTTTTTTTTCAAATTTCAGTATGACATATATGGTCACTCTGGTGAAACATCTGCAGAACCTATTGTCAAGGCTGATAAGCCCCCAAAAAACAATAAAGAAAGATTGAATGTCTTGAAAGTAAGCATCTTACAGACATTAAAATTTTTGCCTCGAAAAAAATGTTTAAAGTTATGTTGCCCAGCATTTTTAAATTCATAGTTTTATTATTTCATTTTAAACAGATTGTTTTCTTTCATTTCATTTACTTTGCCTCATAATTTTTTTCCCCTTTAAAAATAGCTTTTCTTTTGATAATTTGTTGCAGAAGAAAGGATGGTATATAATTATGATAGTGACTTTTGTTTTGCAGACAATGCATGCCCACTCTCAGTTTTGCATCAGTGGAGACAACACTCTGGAGGCTGTCAAAGATGCCATTGAGAAAATTGGAGAGGAGGAAGCTGATGAACATTTTGTCATTCTTTTAAGTGATGCAAACTTTGACCGCTATGGTATTCGCCCTTCTCGCTTTGGTGAAATCTTGACATCTAATGAAGATGTGAATGCCTATGCGATATTTATCGGGTCCCTTGGTGATCAGGCAGTTAGGTAAGCCAGGAAGTTTGTGATGTCTTGAGAGTTATGGATGTATGTGTATGCATGTTAAGGCCATTCCTTTTTTGAGGTGTTTTTTTTGGGAGTGAGGTGGTAGAGATCTCACTTTTCTCGTGGCTAGTTGCTTGGTGAGGGTTGTGCCCATCTTTCTTCCTCTCACTGGTGTATCATTTCTCAGCCATCCACAAAATTGGTTATCCATTCCTGACAGCTGGGCTGACTGAGGAAAGTTCATTGTGCCACACAAGTATGAAACAGCATGCCTTCAGTTTCATGAGCATTACTCATTACACAGATCAATATAGCTGTCAATAGTTGTGATTATAGTCAATTGACTAGTCTGCCTGCTTGTCTTTCTCTGCAGATTTATGATACTCTTCATCCTTATTATTTGTTCTCTGATTCCCCTTTGTGTCTTCTATTACTTATCTGCATAGTTGTTTCTCCTTCAGTCCTTAATATTATGTTCATGTCTTCTACTCAAGTGCTGAGAGCATGCTCCTTTGTGAATGTGATTATGCACCATATAAATCACTCATTTATTATTATATGCAAGTGGCATATGTCTATACATATGCATACACTTGTGAATGTATACACTTGTATGCAAACTAGTATATGTACGTGACTGAGTGAATGTTCCTTCATGTATCAAGCGCAGGACAGGAGACTGCATCAGAGTTTAATGTACATATTTTTGTATTCTTCAGATTAAATAAACAGCTTCCCATGGGCCATTCCTATGTCTGCATGGACACCAGGAATCTCCCCATGATCCTTCAACAGATCTTCACTTCAACAATGCTGAGTTGATGTCACCATTCTATTCAACCCCTCCTTTAGAATATTAACTATAAAATAGTTATTGCTTTTGAAGTATCAGCTTTTATTTTTCTTGAGACTGTTGGTGTGTCATGGGGTGGAGACAAAACGCGTAAGGAATATTTCAAAATCAGTTTAAAATTTCAAATTTTACTGCTCTTCTTTTTTTTCTCTTACTGGATTTCGCAGATACACATTACCTCAAGAAAGCAAGCAGTAAAGTGTATTGGTTGTAATATTTCTCATGGGACATTCATACTGTTTCTTTTCCAAGTACAGTGGAACCTCGGTTAACGAACTTAATCCGTTCTGGAAAGCTGTTCGTTATCCGAAATGTTCGTTATCCGAAACAATTTTTTCCATAAGAAATAGAGGAAATAGATTTAATTGGTTCCCAGCCCCTGTTGACTCGCTAATATTTGAAAGTTACAGGCTATATAGGTATTTGTAATGAGAACAGTTATAATGCAATATAAATGGAGTTAAATAAACATAAAAAAACATTAACGAAAGCATTCAAACATCAGAAAACTTGCCGTTTTGACGGCGTGGGTGGATGGAGGTGTGGGGAGGAAGGGGTGGAATTACTGATTCCCCCTCCATGAGCACACGTGACATTGTAAAATCGGGGGTGACTTCCCTTTTTCTGTAGCTTTGAGGTTAAAGGAAAAAAACTTGTCCAGTGTCTGTTGCTTCTGCCTTTTTTGTAAAACTTTTCGGTAATACGACATCACATATCCGACAGACGCATGCCACCTTCATACTTTGAAATCATTTCCTTTTTCAATTCATTTGTTGGCCGCTTCCTTGTCATTACCTCACTACTATTAATTGCTCTTAATCTTCTTTGAAGCCATGATTGAGGATTATCTTATTAAGATAAAGCAAAAAAATCACTAAATAAGAAGAATGCGCACAGGTAAGGAACGACCGATCGTAACTTTGTCTCGAGCGCGAATGATGACACGCTGGTCGGTCACGTGTGGTTCACGTGGCTGTTCGTTATCCGAAATTTTGTTCGCTATCCGAGACAAACTTTTAACGAAATTTTTGTTCGTTAACCGAAAAATTCGCTATCCGAGGCGTTCGCTAACCGAGGTTCCACTGTATTTTATTTATTGTTTTTTTAATTGAGATGCTGTTTGAAGTGGAGATTGAAATTACAACTGACCATACAAGTGATACAAATGCTTTAGCATCTTCTTTTGGTTCAAGAAACTTTTAAAAAATTCTTTTTCAGTTACATGATTATGTAATCAAAAACCAGTTTGATGGTCGATCTCTTTGACAAACTTCTTATTACCTGTACTTTGGAGACCTGTGTAAGTGCATATATGATGTGTATCTGTGTGTGTTTGTGTGTACATATCGTTGCACAATATCTGTATAACTTGTCGTAATATATTACTCAAAAAATGAAAGTTACTCTTTTTTTCAATTGCTGTGCTTTATTACTTTTGGGAGCGCTTAAAGAAACATTTCTACCTCTCATGTAGACAGAAATAAACAAGAAAGATGTAGCAGAATAAGTATGTTTAACAGATCTAGAACACTGGTAATAATAAATCATCTTGGGAATTGAATGGCTGTTGAATACTGTGCGTTCGTGTCTGCTATGTAAGCTGTAACAATAAGTCAGTGCAGGTCAGAGGGAATATGCTCCCAAAGGGTACTCTGAGGAGACACCCTACTATCCAGCTGCCATAGTGTCTGTCCCAAGACTCCAAACATAACTACAGCCTGTGGGTCGTGCAAGGTGCAGCGAATAAATATCTATTTAATGCTTTCCTGCGCGGAACGTTTTTATTTTGCCACAAAATGAATAATTGACAAATCGTCGATCACCTTTTCCTTGTTTTTATACAAACATACAGCAAGAATTTCCCTATCTTAATTTGTTATAAGTGTCGATATCACGCACGCACACAATTAAGAAGGAAGTATAGAGAATCTCACAGTAGCATATTTGAAATATTCCTGAACGAGATAATAATTTGCAAATAATCCTGCAAGGAAACCAATCCAGAGAGGGTAGATATATATCTAGCCTCTCTGACCAATCTTCAATATCAATTTAAAGGATTACTTGCCCTCAGCAAATAGCTCACGGGAAGGGTTAACGCGCAGTGTACACTGAATAGAATTTTTGAGGAATGCCTGTCTGCAATCTAATAATCTTGGGGACACTCTTTATCTTAAACCAGTTATAGAGCGGTAATAGAAGAAGGATTTACGACCACCTCTCGCACTCCCATAAAGAGTGCAAACATTTATATACGTGACATGTCAGGACGGAGATTGTCATCTGATAGCAGCTCAATCTCTAAACCAGTTCCGGTTTTAAACGACGAACATCACAGGCTTTCATAGTTTTAATCAGCAGTATGAACCACCTCTTCAGTGTTGAAATCGTCTGCAAGCAGTCCATTAATACAGGTCCGTGGTTTTAGCAACATTTTGGGAATAGAAACTTCCGAAAACAGAGTTTATATCGCAGAATTCTAGGAAATTATGTGATTTCAAGAACTTAAATCCTTTTTTCTATGTCACAAATTGCTGTTTGAATAAGCTAAACAAGAAAAGTACTGACACTTTTTCCAAAGGATGTCAGTTCTACAACACATTGGACGGTGTACTATATGTATCTATGGTTCAAATTTTCTTAAAGTTACATCTAGACTAGACTTCTCCCTTCGAAAAGTTCGTATCCTGATCGTTACCATGTGTCCCTTCACTCTCCACCTCGCGCAGATGCAAATGAAGCTGAATTTCCTTTATCAAGAGTTTTATTAGAAAAAAAAAAGGAATGGATAACTCCAGAGACCTGGGCAAAGATTGAATCAAGAAAGGGACTGAAACAGAAGCTGCACCAGTGCCAAGATCAACAAGAGAAGGAAGGTCTCAGAGCTGAATGTCGGGAAGCCAACCGCCAAGTGAAGATGTCTGTCAGAGAAGACAAGAGACGGTTCACCAATGAACTGACAGAGGAAGCAGAGACAGCAGCTATACAGGGAAATGTGAAGCGACTGTAGGAAATAACATGAACAGATGCCTACACCATATTCTGGGAATAAGATGGCATCAAAGATTTCCAACAGCAGCCTGTGGAAAAGAACCAGAATGCCACTAGCCAAGACATCAAAAAGCGCAAATGGTTCTGGATAGGACACACCCTGCGCAAACCAGCTGACACCATTGCCAGGCAGGCACTTGACTGGAATCCTCAGGCGAAGAGGAGAGCTGGGAGAACAAAGCAGACTTGGAAAAGAACAGTAGAGAGCGAGGTAAAGGACGTGGGAACCACATTGGCCCGACTGAGGGGGGCTGCCCTATACCAGGTCTGCTGGAGAGGTGTTGTTGTGGCCCTATGGTCCTCGAGGAGTAACAAGGACTAAACAAAACAGAACAAGAGTTTTATTGTATATCAAATGTTCATACATGCTGGTCATCGTGACAGATATGTATCTATGACATTTTCAGTACCGCCGATCTATCTTTAAACCCTGTTACTTATCATCATAAATACCAGTGTTATATTTAATATTAAACAGTTTACTATCACAGCTGTGATTTTATTGCCAGCTTTTTATCTATCGCTTTATTCAAGCTTATAAACGCGCATTGTACAGCGAAACACTTGGAGGCTTGACGTCCCTTCCCTAACTTTATAGGTTGACAGCTCATGAACGTTTCGAGTGAACCGCTCCACATGGCTGACTTTCTCGTGCTCGCTCCCTTTCTCCTCATTTGATTCCTCCCTGTCTCTCACTGTCGCACAGGCTACTCAAACTAAGACTTTGAGCGGAGGACGTATATAATAGAAATTTATTATCCTACTTTATTTCTTCAACTGGACAATGAAGTCGTTCATTCCACACACACACAATAAATACACGCATACATAATCTACACACTGATACCTGCAAGAAGTTAGAAGATGAGTATTTACTCTATCATTGTCGTGTTTGTCATTATTTATTGAATGTGTTCCGCTCAAAGTAGAGAGGCTTTGCCACTAAATGAGATGAATGCCGAAGTATGTGGTGGCCGGTAGCCGTTGCAGCATGCTCTGACTTGTCGTTAGAACGCTGATCTCATCGTCCTCATGAAGCAGGAAGGCGCCGGCCAGGTACGTGGACGTGGGTCCCGCCTGACCCTCCCGCCAGTCCTTGCAGGACGATATTCGCGATGTCATCAGCTTTTTGCGATTAACTTCCGTGTCATTCTTGTCCCTGTCACGATACAGGGTGTGTCAACACATGATAGATACACATATTGAGGAAGTACCGCAAGTCCTGAAACACAAACTTGTATTGGGCTTGCGAAGTAACTACTCTGTTTATGGTTATTCTGTTTTCTGTGTATATAAATTTTTTGATGATGATGATGAGGAGGATACATCCCAGCCCAAAGTCAGGGTCACTTCACTAATATAAAGCTAGCTTACACTTTTACAATATGAAAAACCTCTGTGATAAAAAGCATTGGCTTGTTAGATGAAGACTGAATTTGTCAAACGGGTGAGGAGACAATAAGAATATCTGAGATACAGGCGGCAGATTTTGCGAAAAACAATAAGCGCGAATAAAAGAAGTGCAAAGTATTTTTAAAAAGTTAATTTTCTGCTCAAGGGTCTTGAAAAGTTAATATTTTAAGCTTCGGAAATTACCTGTAGACGTAGGTCACTATCGTAGAGGAAGAAACTATGGCGGGATCCATCATGAATTGTAAGCCGGCGTATATGAAATAATAACCAGGTGTCTTGACCACAACTCGATCCTGCTTGAACACCAGGTCTCCTGTGATGAAAGATGGACTTCGGCTGGTATCCCATAATATTCGCAGAGCCAGATTGTCGTCTGGAATCAAACAGACATATAAAAACAAACTATATTTAGGTATTTCATACATTGCATACATCATACTAACATCACGAATCAATTTCAATAAATTAAAAGTTCAAGTTAAATTTTATCGATTGTAGCTCGATCGTAGTTCAAGCAATTTTTTTTTCAAATGGCCAAGAGGAGCTCAGTAGTAATAACTCAAACATTTGACTAAGGTTGGCAAAAAAAAAAACAAAAAAAAAAACCCAACAACCAAATAAACAAAAAAAAAAAAAAACCAAACAAAAAAAAAAACAACAAAAAAAACCAAAAATAAATAAATACAAAAAACAAACAAACAAACAAAAACAAAAAAAGGTCACTGAAAACCGATGGTTTTGAGGTGAAAGTTTGGGACATTGGAACTTTGATGAACATACAGAGCTTAGTCCAAACCTGTTTGCCTGTGTTCTGCCAGTACAGTGGAACTTCGGAGATTTGACTTTGCCCAGTTAAGAATTTTTTGTTTAGATGATATTCCTCAAAATATGTGCAAATAACCAATTTCTGTACTATTGATACATGCCTACAAATACTCCTGTGTTCAGAATGGGGTCAAAATCCTGACCTCAGGAATTTACATGCAGCCAGTCTTAGGCGTGTTCTTGTACAAATTATAACTCAAGCTTTGTAAGTTAATGAAACTGAAACAATTTTATGTTTACTTAATGAGTTCGTATTGATTGACGGAGAAACTCCCAGATGAGCGGCCGGTCGTCGATCAACCATTGAAGAATCTTTTCTGATTTCCAGCATGTTGCTCTTGACCAGTCTTAGACGTTTCTCTGGAACAGTTAATGCCAGATGAAAGATGATTTCAGAATAAAATAAAATAATAATAAAAAAAAAAACGTTCGTGGGCCTACATGTGCCTGTTATATCGAGACAATTATACCTTTTGCAGTTTGAAACATATTTTGTACTGACCTCTCATTGCATCGATTGTCAGCGTCTCTTTTAATTCCTGTGGAAAAAAAGTTAAAAAAGAAATTAGGAAACCTCCCAAAATTTCCACTGAAATCATGTGTAACAAATACGACATTAAAAAAAGAAATGATTTAGGGACAAAAGAGAGCAAATGAACAAATACAAGAGCAGTTTAGGAGCTTATGTTTAAGTTAATCAGACCTTTTTTATCGTTATTATCAGATACAGTAACAGGAGTGGAAGCAGATGTCAGCACTTAAACTTCGGATTTTCCCGATTTCTGAGAAAGAAAGAAAGAAGTGGGTCACATTTCCAGGAAGTCTGTGACCCAGTTCACTCGCATGTATTGCTAGCGAAGTGAGTTCGTGAACAGGTGAAGATAATAAAGAGTAAGCTTACTCCTCAAGCTCCCGAAAAAGAAAAATGAATGAATGAGAGGAAAGGTTTGATGAAAAAAATGTGGACAACGTTTTAAGAGCAGAGCGTGATTTCGAAATGGATGTTGGTATCGGTCGGAAGAAAGAAGGACAAAGAAGCTTCAAGACTTAATGAATGTCTTTTGTTAGGATTAAGCATGTGTGTGCATTATCAAACCACGGACATGTATAGGTTCATGATCAACACCATCAAACTTAAGAAACCTTAATTAGCTCTGAAGCATTGATTTATAGTAAAAAATTTGTTGATAAGAAATACGGTTAAAGATATTTAGAATAAATAAACATCGTATGAGACAAATATTTGACTGAATGAAGATCTCGATGTGACAGTAAACAAAGAAAGGACCAGGTTATATGAGACTGTATCGGGTCTAGTCATTCTTATTACGACCTCGACCTCGATGACAGCTCGTTTCCGAGAAACTGTCAAACCCTGGTTTTCACACGCTGCACGTATCTGGGTCGGTGATAAATAGTTTTCGAGAAATCTACTTTTGTTTCCCATTCTGAGAAACTATTAACATATGAGGTTTTGTGTCAACAGCACTGTGCACTTAACGAGGGACTGGCACAACAACAACAAATGTGCACTAGAGACCCTTAATTACTTCCTCCGTTATTGGTTAATGACATGTAAGTAACTCTATATACGTATACTTCTCTCTGTGGAACCTTGATTTTGTTGTTGTTGTGTGTGTTCTTCAAAGCCGTATGCATTGCTAATTACTGGATTAAAGGCTGGTATGAGAATAAACATAGAAGAACTCATCTGCTTCTGCTACTAAATGCATTAATTCAATTAAATCTCGTTTCCCATGTGTATGTGTGTGTGTGAGACTGAGAGATCTTTAAATCTGATAGGAAGTTTCAAGAAGGAAATTCAAGGAGAGACAAACTAGTTAACACCCCTTTTCCATGACAACACACTGTGTACCCTTTGAGGGAGCAGTTAATCGAATGGGTGGGTGGGGAAGGTGGAGACCCCAGTTTCTGAGAAAGACGTGGCTGTAGGAATTTCCCGAACCAGGTCATTAATTTTTAATGTCAATCACCTCAGATGTATATCGGTTTTACGACCCCAGTTTTCTTAAAATTGTATTCAACACAGCATCAGGCTCTTAAAAGGCAAGTCATTGTTTTTTGTCTAGCTATATAAATATCTAAACATATATGGGTGTGTGTGTGTGAGAGAGAGAGCGCGCGTGGGAGCGATGTTTGGTGTTGTTGGTGTATATATGTAGTTACCTTTGTGAATACAGATAGCCTGTTAACCCAATTTTCCCAGTGTCCAATAGCACATCGATGTTATAATAAAATTTCAACAAGGCCTGACATGAGCACAAACCTCGAAGTCAACTGCTTCTACTATTAAATGCATCAGTTCAATTATATCTCGTTTCATCCTTGTCCTGGAGCTGTATCACTGAATGTGCACGTGCATGTTTGGAGACGCAAGCACTTGTTTGTTTGCGCGTGCATGTGTGTGCATGTTGTTGGTGTATACATGCGTGGATGTGTTTGTGAATACAGAAAGCCTGTTAACCACTTGTCATTCCCCCCGTCTACAATTAGTTATAATGAAATTTCGATAATGTGGCTTTTCATTGAAAAAATGGTGCTAACGAGTTCTCATACAAGCGAATGGACCATTCTTATCTATACGGGTTGTGGGGACGGGAGAAATAGTTAACAACACGACGATGAAAATAACAGCCTACAGATGACACAAGGACAGCAGCATAATAAAGACATCATCATCATAATTAAGACGCAGGGACAATAACATACTAAAAGCACAGGTACAAAAGCATAATGTCTTCACCGGGACAAAAATGATACTATACCAAAGCACGCAATGTGGGTATGAATGAAACACGATGTGACGAGTATTTGAAAGAGGTAGAGTGTGTGAGTGAGCGAGCGTGCAAACGAGAGAGAGAGGTGGGGGGGGGGGAGGACAGAGACGTGAGAAGATTAAAGAGGACGATTTGAGAGAAAATTTAGAGGGATCCTTAACTAACTTTGAGATCAATGTTGTCAGTTTTGTTATTTATTGCATTTACTCTATATATTTTATAGTTCTCTATATATTTTGTACATTTATTGATTATGTATTGCATTATTTATATTATAAACCAACCCCACACTCACTCACAAATATATTTATTCCTCGTAAATGTTAGGAATAATTTTTTTGAACTTAATTTTTCTGGAAAACTTACCTCTGACAGCAAAGAGCGCAGATGCACAGCCAGGTTCCCGCAGCATAGTGTGTGGTTGTCTTTATGTGTTGTCTTAAATCCTCTTTCTTTACATGCAGTCTCTTCTAATTCAAAACAGTATGTCTGAGGAGCTGACACATCCTGCAGTTGTCTGTCGTTAGTGGCATTAGTTCTACAGTCCCATGATGTCTGCCTCGCTTTGTTGCCCACAAAGGACACAACCAGTATAGCAACCACTAAAACTATGTTGAAAACCAGGGCGACATGTATGCTTCTCTTTACACACTCCATTGTTTTTACTTATGAGCACCTTGTTTAAAACAACACCAGTAAAAATGTTTCAAATTTAAATTAATAGGATTGCTGTTTTAATGCATGGCTTTTCCCACTTCCTTTACTGACGAGTAGTCATCTGCATAGTTTCCTGTTTTACACGATTAGAGAGACCGTCGGTACGAGGATGTCATCCATTTTTGAAAATAGAAAAGACGCGGAGGTGGCTTTAATCAGTCGATGAGAGCTGGACAAGCAATTGGAAACTGGGGGAAGAAGGACGTTGCTCTGTAAGATAATAAAAATATAAATCATATCTTTGACCAGGATAGTAAGTCGTATTTGAACAATATAGGCAAAGAAAGATAATTTTTTAGGTATATTTTCCATTTTGATTCTATTTCTCTTTTTTCTCTCTCGCTCACAAACGCCCGCGTGCGCGTACACAGAGACATCCAGGTGCACTTTCTTACACTCTTATCGGTGCTCACGAGCACATACATTCTTCATCATTTACCTTTACTTAACTGTAAATAGAATTTCTCAACTATTCCAACATAAACTGTCTCACCAGACCTGGAGATCGACGCTATTGTGGTTAGTTGGTTAGCTGGTTCAGGAGGAAAGTGCTTCCACCTAGAGGAGATTTCGCACTATCAAGGAGAGGAATGATGGCAGGTGAAGGGAGAAACCGATAAACCCAGAGAAAACGCTGCACCTCGATCAAGGTTCACACACCGACCGTTTCTGTCCAATGTTTACAAGCAAGCTTTGTATCCACTACACTATCGGGCAGCCCCATAGTGGCTGTGACGTCACCTCCACAGCCAACGACGGAGATCGTCATTGAGCGCACGCGCAGCACGAGGTCGGAGGTTAAAGAATATGCAGGAGTCAGCAGTTTAGTTGCTGTTACCGAGACACATAAGCAAAGAGAAAGGTTGAAAAAGGTCGCCGTTTTTTTAAAAATTCCCCAAAAACAAATTAAAAAGTCAGGAGAAGTTTGATTTATCTACTTTTTAAATAGTAAATGCCTAAAAATTCGAAAATTTTGTGGTTATGCTGTAAGTGTTATGAAGAGAAAACTTCGTGCTGACAGTAAACTCGATCAGCAGGATGCGGTGGACATTTCGTATCAGGATGTTCACATTAATGACCCGTGTTTAATATAGATACCAGTATTATATCCTGGGTATAAAAGTGAGAACACACAAACATCGCCGGGACGAGCAGAACACTGCGTACAGTGTCAGGCTGGAGGAAAAGTAGTGTAAGAGACGCGCCTGGCATGTTCTGAAGTAACAGCTGGTGGAGGGAACCTTACAAGTATGAAGATTAGTACAGTAATAAATATCCATAAAGATATCACACAATTAATATTGTTTTGTTACAGGAACGAATCGTTGGAGAAAGAGAACCGTGCAGAGGAATGTTTGGCTTCTTGCCTTTAAATTTCACTGTGGTATGCTTGGCAAGCCCACTATGTGTATAAAGTATTAAAAAATAATACTTTCTGCTACAGTTTTTTTTACGAATGGCCCTTCTAAACACACACACACACAAAAGGGGAAACATAACTTTCCTAGCATTTCCTAGCCTGTCCGTATATCATTTAAACACATAAGATATACTGTACAAAACACACTGAAATAAATGTTGTTTTAAACTTGTTATTTATTAAAGGCCAATATTAAATTAGACTTGTTGTGCTGATCAATAAATATGCTGCTCGTGGCCGGGTAAGATATTGTGCATCTTTGGTTCAAATGAGTGAAAATGACTGTATATGGAGTTCATCCGTCTCCCTGTCTGTGTGCGTCTGTACACTGGCTTAAATTCATTCCACATGCATTGCGCCTAAATTTAGAAGCTTGATGATATTTTTGTGACCAAAAATGTACTGTACAAACTTTACTCTTACTTACACGTATATCAGCTAGCTTGAGGTAAAACTGGTTTCATTAAACTGGTTTCGTTAAACGTTGATTCCAGTCGTGGTTTACGAAAACCTATCGACGACATTAGGAAAGCAACACCTGTGTGGTATAATGAGAAGATTTAAGCTAGGGTCCCTACGAACAGTTGACTGGAATTCTGGGAAAAGTAAAGAATGGAAAGGAAAGATAACTTAAATGATAACCCAACACGAAACTGAGCTACTTTCGATATTAATAGCAGGCCTGACGAGAAGGGTGGGTGGGTGGTCAGGGTGTACCCGGGACCGTGGGCTGTGAAAGGGACCGGCCTTGGTCAGTGGAGTTTTTCCTTCTTCTTTTTCTTTTCTGTTAAAGAAAGGTTGAAGTAATATTCCTCACTCTGCCTTTTTAAAACCTATTTATTATTATACTTTATGTTGTTACCGCTGCGTGAACGAGACTAAACCAAATCTGGGACAGAAGAAGCGTCGGCTTCTCCAAATTCAGGTTCTACAAGTCTCTAGTTAGACCAACCATGCTGTAGGGCTGCCAAACGGGGACCTTGCTAACAGAACAAGAGCGACGGATCCAAGCTTTCGAAATGAAATGCTTCAGGAGACTCCGGATCTCCTACAGGAAGCAAAAGATGATAGACGACTTCGTATGCAGCCTATAGTCACCTGTCTTCACCTGGCTACCTTCAAACAGCAAAATCCGAGGTAGTTCAGTCATGTCGTCTGACTTGACACCTTGCAGAAGACTGCACTCCAAGATTTTGCTGAAGACAGTCGACGCCGTGGCAAACGCTAATTGCATTTACCTTGAAAACACAGTAAACACTTTGTTTTAAGATGATTATTATTATATCTGCGTGTTTATATGTTTTTCTCTGAAAAGCGCTTTGTAGATATTCAGTTAATTAATCAGAAGAAAGACTGGGTGACTAACGTGAAGGACTGACAGGCTGTTCACCTTCTCAGGCGGGTGGAAGACCGACCCTGCTGCTGTGAATCCACCTCTACTGCGCCTAGGTCGTAGCTAGTAACATTTTCATGGTCTAAGCATGAGTGATGTTTTACTTTTATTTTTATTTTTTACCTCGGTGATCTTTTGGGACTTTGATCATAACAGCGCAAGGCCACCTAAAAGCCTTATATCTTAATAAGTCAACTGGCACGTTGGGTCTGTGCCAAGCATTTAATTTTCTAGTGTTTAAGAAATTGAATCGGTCTTATCATGTGCCAGGTATATAAAGTACGTCTGAACTTACCAAGTACTAAACGTTCAAATAGAGGGATTTTAACTTTTCTTTCCTTTCAAAAATTTAGCTATATTTCGCAGCACTTATAGTTTTACTTTCGCTTTGCACTTTTTAATCACTACAGCTTGTGCATGAGTGGCACTTGGGTGGAATTTCCTGGCATTGAAGATTAGGAAAGTTGATCAGCCCACCGTAAAATTTGTAGATCGACAGTGACAGCACGATGATAGGATGTTGAAGACTGCATGATGGGCGAATTAAACTTCCCAATCCGTAGTTCTGCTTGTCTTAAATTATTGTAGTACCTTCCTATCTGCCCTGTGTTTTGTTTCTACCAACCAATCAGTATATATATTCACTAACTCGACCATCTGCAACAACACCCGTGAAGAAAAACTGATGATAAATTGACAGTAAAGCTGGGATTACTTAAGAAAAGTAACTCACAGGGTTAGCTTGCTTATAATCCGTTACCCGAGAGAGAGGGAACTCTCTATCTGTCGATGTAAAATTGTGGCAAGCTCTATGGTCTTGCCATCTGATACAGTAAAATTAAAAAATAAACAAACCACAAAACAAAACTAAACGATAAAATGAGTTAAAAATCGAAAGCAAAACTACAGAACAATAGATAGTTTCACAGAAAAATCTCAAGATGCACCATGTATCACAAATAGAAACACGTTATCATCGTTCAGGTACCTGTCATGGGGACTGACGTCATAGAAAGATCGAGAGCGAGAGCCTTATATAAAAGCTCGAACAAAACACCTGAGCTCATGAAGGGAAGATAGAGGTCCATCTGCACATTGCACATATCAGCGTAGAGGTAAGTATTCAAACAATTATGTTTTGCGATTAACCGGATGTAAACTGAGTAATTTTAATAATTTGTGCTTTCTTGCAATGTGTTTATTTTTAAGAACGACAGCCGCGTAAACGATATACAGATGCTATAATATTGTTGTTCTTCCCTCCCTCTCTCTCTGTATATATGTATAGTTCATTGAAACCTCGCATGTGAACTCTCACATAGATATTTAGAAAGCTGTTATTTAATTTTATCTGATGGCGTGGAATCTGTGGCAGATGACGCGGTTAACATTCCAGTAAATTCTGTTAGCGATGATTTGCCGTTACAGGCTTTTAAAAGCTCACATATTGTAACTATATACATTGCTATATGTGCAGTGTATTAAGGTTCATAAGTCATGTCTGGTAACAAGAAGGACACGGTGGATTTCCATCATTACACGGACAAGGAAAGCGTCAAAAGCATCGAGAAAAGTGGTGTCATTCTTCAAAGTGATGAATCGGGCGGCGGAGACGATGCAGCGTTTGGATCAGGTCAGTGAATGTCTACTCATTAAAATGACAGACATAACCAAGAAAAATATGCAGACGAAGTGTTTATTTTGTCGTTCTTGAACATTATTATCTGTCAAAAACCATCCTCGCTCACGCTCAGAACCACCAACAGCTGTCGCCATTATCGTCTGCTTATGGTGTGGGACAGTTAGCGTGTCACATGACTTGTTCGTTTTGAAAAACAATGAACACGTTCTGTCTAGATTTCTAGACAGGATTCAAGCGAGCAGTACCCAGCTATGTGTGTACTCATTTTTGTTGGCAGAAATACAGTAGAAATATGAGTAATTCGTTTTACATTCGTTTTTTTCTTCAGGAACATACGGGACAACGTTGACGCCTGACAGCGGGAAAAAAGCGCTTGCTAAAAATAACTACGATGATGCCGGAGGCCTAGCTCAGGAAAAAATCGCCGAAGGAAAATTGGATTACGTATATAAAGTAGAAATTCCTAAAGATGAGGTAACACGAGAGGATGCTGGTGGCCGCAACGTCCTGCGCTACGAGGGTGACCTCAACTTGAAAGATTACCCGCACACCATTCACAAAGTACCAGACACCAAAACAAACAAGAGTTCTAAGTAAAAGATTCTTGACAATGAAGAACAAAAGATTGCTTAGAGTATATTCAAGTGTTAGAGTAGTACAAAAAAGACATTTAAAAGAATAGCAAATTATAAATATTAATTAACTGATGTTCAGATGTTCAGACTCTTCTGGTATTTTAAAACTAGAACATCGGAGATATAGCTAAGTAGGTATTTTCTCAGCCGAATGTTGCAAGTCATTTCTGATGTTTTTAAAAAGAAGGGAATAGTGATGTTATAGAGTTGTGAAAACGATAATAATGTCTATTGGCTTTAACTTCAAAGATATATATGAGAATGATGGTTGTGACATCCTATAAGTGTGCACACTGCACGAACTGCATTTTCATAAATCTCCCTCTACAGTACAGAGTTTTTAAACGAAAGACAACTTTAAAAAATGTAATATATAACATATCTTCTACACAATATAACTAGATAAATATATTAATTTTGCTTAATAATATTTCAATGGTCTTTTTCTTGCTTCCTCTGAATATTTCTGTAATATGTTGAAACTGTTAATATCTTAAGCTCAGAATTTGTCCATTTTGTTCTTAGCCTTAAAGACTGGAGAATTTGATATTATGGGGATTTTTCCATGTTATCACAGTCTGATTGTCTGCAAAAGTCTGATCATTCTATTCGACACACCCTAAAGTTATTGAACATTTTTTTGAGAGGGTAAATGTTTTTGAGATCTGATTAAACGTTTGAGATTTATTCAGAAATCCTTCCCCCCAAGATACTACAATCACTAGATTCTCTCCTCAAAAACAGGAAATATAACGAACAGACACACACAATATATCAGGAGAATACACGCTGTCTGATGTATGACAAGTACTTAATATACTGAAAAGCACGCTTTATTTCAGTTCTTTTTGAATCAAAAATGCCATCATGTAATAACCATTCCACTCATCGCATGTAATCAATTTAGTTTCTTTCAAGTGATAGCACTTTGTTCTATAGCTAATGAAATATTAGAAATTAGAACTGTATTTTTAGCATTCTTGGAATGTACAAGACAATAAATTTATCTATATTTTCATCAAATGTTTTTATTTTGGTAACACATGATATTTTTATTGTCATTTTAGAATGTGTGAGTGCTTATAATAATGATAACTATGACGATGATGATGATAATGATGACGACGACGACGACGATGCTGTTGCTGTGTGCCTGGATGCATTCATTTTAAAGAGAGAGAGAGAGAGAATAGAGGGGGAGGGGGGAGAAAGAGAAAAAGAAAGAAATTAGAGTGACAGGGGCAGGAAAAGTCGACGAAGAAAAGGAGTGAAAGAGAGAAAGAACACACACACACACAAACACACAAACAAGCGTATTTCTCGTTGCTTCAACAAACGAGCGAATGAACGAACCAACCTACCAATGGGAAGACAACTGTAAAGCAATGCGTTTATTGCAAATTTAACAAGTTATCATTATTTTTCAATGCTAATGCGGGTTTTGACAGATGTATGCACAAGAAGACTTCGATAACCGCAGATATCCTTTCCTATATCCTTCTATTAACTCTGGCATAACATTTTGCCTGACACTGTCAGCAAGCCCACTTAATTTCTGGGAAGTTTTATTTTTGGTCATACACTTGTAAACACTCCTGTAGTACTTTCAGTTTTCTATTCTCCCTTTTCCTACAAAAGATTCCCCAAATTTTTTAATGTTTGTCTCAGGAAATACTCAGATGTTCACTATCGAAAGATTTTTATTCACAGTTACAATTTCTATGTATTCAGGATTACCATCACAGTTTTCAAATATATGCGAGATAATCCTTGCAATAATAATACAATCAGGACGATAGTATGAAACGTGTTACACCATGTTAGTGCCACAACACATGCAGTTTTAAGACAAGAAGAATCACAACATGTGCTGATCCCAAATTCATCGACACAACATTTACAAACTCAACTCCCAAACTTGTTACTATACCTCCACATATTCTGACACAGGAAAAAGACTCTCTAAATGTCAGTTAATTTGTATTTGATTCGCTTTTTTTCAGTCCCTTATATTGTATCCTCAGTGTTTTAAAGTGCTTAAGCAATCTTTTGCTTTTTGTGAAAAGTCAAATGTCTTTCACTCTGAAGGGCTTACAGTGGCATTTGTATCTTGCACTCTGTGAATGGACCTCTCCCTGGTGACTCAGGACGTCCTAGTTATTCTGAGCAATGGTTTTCCCATTATGAGGTGCCATTTTTCGTATGTTTCTGAGAAAAAAAAAAAAAACCGAACAGGAAATTATCTGTTGCGTGTGGTCCCAAACACGTATCGAGATCGTCATGTTGTTGTAGATGTTGTGTCTGGCTTTATGTTATTCAACTAAAAGACTCTAAATATATACATGCAAAGAACACAACCCACTCTCTTTCTTGCATACAATGTCATCATGGTTGTGTAATACAAGTTTTTGGTGTCATTTGGGCCAACAACAACTACTCTCCCACTCTCGCTCGTACGTGTTTCTATTTATAGGCTGATCTAATGTGTGCCTGCGAATTTCCAACCGATTTAACAGTATTTTATTTTCCTTTTCTTGCAAAATCTAGTTATAGTTTGCAGCAGTAGAAATCTTTGGAAAAGAAGATATTCTGAACACGATTATCAGTTGCACACCAGCCGATAAAAAGATGGCAGCATTATGTTTGTAACTACGTTGATGATATGTTGTAATGTCTCAGAATAGCTTTTTAACCACAATTTATGACCTGGCTTATCAATCAGACTCGGAAACTACTATAACCTGCTCCAAACACAGGGTTGTCTCGTCTACTTGTAGTTTTACTTTGTTTGATGAAACCACTTTTTTCAATCGTCTGTCGGCTCTTCCCCATCCGTGTAATGGAAATCACAATTTTCTTGTTGACACCATAAGCTCAAAACGATCAACTAACGTCTCAAAGTAATAATAAAAAAAATGCTTTCTATTTTTAGGTCTTGGCTTGATTTTGACCTTTTAAAAAAGTCTTGAGGATCAGAAAATTTTGCAGCCATGCCGTGTATCTTTCTGTATGTTTTTCATATTCACAGAGTAAGGGCAAGTACAGTTTCTGTGGTTTATAAGTGACTGACAGTTTTCAAGATGTCAGCAAGCTCTCATGACCCTGACCTGCAACAGGATCATCTAGTCCTTGCAAAGTCTATTGGCTTTTCTTTCTTTTTAAGAGTATAGCTTAAGAGTTTGTAGTTTTACTTTCACTATACAAAAGGTAATCCTAGCAACATCTGCATGGAATCTTGCCTAGAGTCATTCGTATTCCTTTTTCATGCTTTGGAAAGTACTTTAGCTCACCGTACAGTGACATCGCGATGACAGAATGCTAAAATTAAACTTCATCGTGGGTGAGTTGACAAATGTTTTGCTAGTCTTTAATCATTAACGTGTTCCTACTTGTCTTTCCGAACTGTTGCAGACTTGCAGTCTCCTTTCACAACCCTACCCCCAATATCCCGAGACTGTCTCTTCACTCTGAACACAGATTTTCTGCGCTGACTCATGCTGGGAAACCCAAGAAAAATGATATGCCCTGCATGTAAAATGGTAATCAAAGGTCTAAAAATCTATGTATTTCGGTCTTTATGTAGTATGAAGTATGAAGAAGAACGATAATACATAACTTCATAAAACTTTTCACCCGGTGAAGTGTCTATTAAACATTCTTATGTTTATGAATATGTCGATCCTCTTAAGAAACAAATAAAAGCATTCAAATAAGTAAAATGCAAATGACTTAAAAATTTCCGAGAAACACCTTCTGCCCATATCTCGTTCAGGTAGAGCACCTCACGAGATTTCGTGTTCCAGTCAGGTGACATAGGAAATATGTAATACATAAAAGGCTTGAAGGAAGCAATTAAGTACTAGCAGTGCAAGTGCTGCGGTCCCGCTGAAACTTCACCTCCTTCAGTCTTCTTGCATCGCAGTCAGTATACTGTCATCTACCCCAAGTCCAGTGAGGTAAAGTTAGCTTCAGGGATTTATACTACCTTGCAGTGCTTATGACTTTATACGAGCAGCATAATCGAAACAACTTTCATCTTAATGTCTTCCTTTAACAAATGTTAACTCGCTTATTGTAATTTCTCTTTTATGGTGGGCTAGGTGGGTATCAGGTTGATTTCTATTGCTAACACTTTTTAGTTGTGGATTTATTGTCAACTTTTGATCCTTTATTTTACTCAGTCAAAATTATTTGTGCACGGCGCCAGGGTAGAACTTGTAGTCTTCATCCATTTTCACATGTTAATTAGGTCGATTTTCCGAAAACGTGAAATAACCCATGACTGCCGAGGGCGAAAAGATGGCGTGATGCTCATTCAGTTGGTTCAAAGTCACTAACAAATTACCAATTTTTTCGATTTTATCACACATGAGGAATCTGTGATAAACCGTGTCGCAGCACAAGGTCTATGCGTGTGTGCGTGTGCACGCACGCGTAAATAAACAGCATAAACTCAGAATTACTAGTGATTAATTCCTTCCCTTATTTTCATCCCTCACCTGCGCTAGTTCGCTAATTGTGTTCTTTCACATAGAAATGTGTAATTTTTTTTTTCAAACCATTTAAAACTAAGGAATACTAGACTCCGAACATTTCAAATAGGAGCAAGTTAATAATAGCGGACATGTGTGTGTGTGAGGAAGACTTTTGCTATTAACGAGTTTGACTTATTTTGTCAGTTATAACAAGCATCCTTCAACATGTCTGAAGAAGAAAAAGAGACGGTTTACCATTACACAGACGAGGAAAGCGCGAAGAAGATTATTAAAGACGGTACTATCAAGCAAAGCATAAGTAGTGACTCGGCAAATGCTGTCTTTGGTACAGGTCAGTAACAAGAAACAGTAACAATCATTAAAACGTGTTTTCGACGTAGTAAGTAGATACTTAAATTAAAGAATAGGTTTGAGAGAATATCAGAGCCCAGTTTAAAGTCCAGTCATGTGTATTTTGTTTCTTTGACTTTCCATTTATCTGCCAATCTGCTTACCTGAGGTCATATTGTAGAATTTCAAGATGAGGATTGCATGCATATGCCCTGTAAGTTTTGCAGCAGCAGGATTGGAAAACAAAATCCCATTTAATCCATAGTTGTCACAATCAAATTTGGCAGGCTTATGTAAAATGTATCTCAAAGTGCAATAAATATACACATACGTCTATCTGTAATAGTTTGCTTGCTATTTGTTAGCTATTGACCCATTGTTGTATTTCCCTCGTTTTTGACACTACGCAAAAATCTAATAATTGTGCCAAGCGCAAAATTTTGTAACCTGATATTATTGAACAAAATAATCAAATTAATAAAATTTAGTCACATTAAACTACTTTTCTAAACGACTTTTCTTCCTTTCTTTATGCTTATGCTGATGTATTTTCTTAATCTTCAAATATATGCATTCTTTTTAATTTAGGTTTAAAAAAAAATTAAGTCGTAAGAAAGTTTTCTCAAACAAGAACTGTTGAACTAAAACTGGGCTTAAGTAAATTGTCTTCTACATACCTCATTCCTTCCAAACATTTTTTTAAATTTAGCCAAGATCTACAAACAGATACAAATGATTTATTTTTCAGGAACCTACGTAACAACATTGCCACCTAGTCATGGCAAAGAAGCTATCGCCAGAAACAATTACGATGATATGAAAGGGCTCCAAGAACGGAAGATAAATGAAGGCAAAGTGGATGTTGCCATCAAGATGGAAGTCTCTAAAGCCAAATTAGAGAAAGTTGATGCAGGAGGTCGGAATGTCTCAATTCACCATGGAGACATTCCCCTGAAAGGCAAATGTTCCGTTGAGAAAACACCCGATAAACCCTCAAAATAAAGAGCCTTTGTCTTTATGTTAACACTGTCTTAAATATTAAGACAGAAAGATAAACTTGTGGTTACTGAAGTACTGCTTACACAAACGATGAATATAACAGCTAGAAACCTATTAATTTTGTTTAGTGACGTAAAGAGAATCACGAGAATTACTTTCCTGTTGTCGTCCTGCAGAACACCACGGATACAGTGAAAAATATATCAACATGTCATTATTTTAACACCTTTAGCTCGGTGTCTGATTGATTCTTCAACAATATAGAAATTTGTTAAGATGACACTCTCTCCGTTATCTTGACTTCAACTAAATCCAATAAATATTACTTAATTAGTGCACGCACGCAAGTAGACATGCATACACATAGAGTAAAAGATAATATTAGGGGTCAAACGGGTGCAACATATGTCGCAATGATTCAAGTAAAACAAAAGGTCATCTTTAAATTTATGAAGAGGAAAATATGTGAATGACATGGCTAACCTAGGAAAAATTCGGACTTGGTGCAACTATGTCCGAAGTAAGAGATGTATTTCTCAATCGCATACATTTAGAAATGTTAGAGAAGTCATATGTGCTGATCTGCCACAATATAAAGTAAGATTAAACTAGTAGACAGGCAGACCAAGAAAGACGAGAGACAGAGAAGAGCTAGTAATTCTTCATATCAGATCAGTTACTATTTTACTTTGATTGTGGTAGTTAAGCTGATGCTAAGTAAATTGTCGGATTTTTTTAAGAACAAGAATTGTCGCCACCTTGTGGAGAGAATAAATTTGGAAAGTTGGAAATATGTCTCGGCTTCTTTATCTGTTTCCCGTTATCCCTTTATTCTCTTCATACACACTTTACCTCTTTAGTCTATCCTAACCTCTGGCTTTCTTTCTCTCCTCTTTTCTTTCATGTGACGGTAACAGAAAATGTGGTTTTCATCCATTCTGTCTAAAGAAATTTGTAATGCACGTATGTTTACAGAAGGGAAGTTATTCTATAATATCTGATGGCATTCCGATTTTGTGACTTTGTGGAATCTTTGGGGGTTCGTGGACGGAATACCTATATACACGGTGTTGTACCATAAAATACTATCACGCACAAAAATGTGATTCTGACATGCACGCGTGCGATGCTGACCCGAAAGCTAGAACTTTGTAAGTAAATTACTCATTAACAAATGACTAGTGCACCTCTTAAACTCATTTATGAATTTTCAAAAATCATGTTTGTAATTTATTGAAATGTAAGTGAATGCAAAAGATATTTATATAAGAAGTACTGCCCGCGAATTGCATGGGCTTAGTGGTTCAAGATGCTGAGCAGAAGTCAACCGAGCTAAAAAAAGTCGCGATCGACCAACAGGCTCAAATAAGTTTACAGACTACCATTGAAACCTGACAGTCGGCTGCCTGAATACAGTGGAGTAAACGAAAAAACAAACAAGCAAAAAACAAAACAAACAAAAGCTCGATGTTTTCTGTGCGTCGCTAGCAACTCACATCACCTATTCTACGAGATAGAACTCTGATACGGGCCTCTGTGCCTGTCAAGAGACGACTGACTGACTTCAGTTTGAAACAATTAGTTCCTGACAAACACCTTTCTTGAATCAAACTAAAAACACTGTCTAACCAACAGGGGAGATAATTGGCAGCTGAATGTTCTATAGTTCTTGACAGTCACTTCCCCTAGTTCACAACCTTTCAACTCTGTTTTGACCCTTAATATTCGCGTGACTGAGGCAAATTACGCAACATCTAAAAACCTTAATGAGAGCAGATGAAAGATACGAGTCTAAACGCTAGCCGTTATGAAATTAGAAATAACGTTTAGTCTTTGAGTGCTGGGCAAGTGAGATTTTCTTTTCTTCAGTTTTACTCCTTATGAGTAACTCGAAACATAGCAATCATAATTAAGTGATTATTTTGGATGTCATATTATTTCATTATTAAATAATATAAAGAGGCTGTAGTGTTATTTGTAATTTTAACAATAGGTGACTCGCGATGACTTGTCAACAATTGCCTTGATATAACGAGATGATTTTGTGATGTCTCGATATTTTTTTTAACTTCCTTGATTTTCCTTAATTTTTTTCTAACATTGCGGCGGCAGAACCTCTGATTGACGAAGTTGTAAGAGTCGCAACTTTGCGTCTAGGTGACTTTTTTGGCAATAGCAAAATGTTATTAATTATGTTAATATTTTGTAGGATTATGCTATAGTAGGAAAATGTACACACGACACCAATTTAAGCGCCTCCACACGCTAGCACACTCTTTAGATATATATACACTGCAGTTGTTATTTATAACCATAAAGTTAATATATAAAATATAACTAAGTAGTATATAAAAATGTGTACGATGCATATATTAAATACTTGTAGCTTGTAGATATAGACATTTCAATCTATATACTTGTTTATATAACTTATATTGATCCATATATTTATAAATATGAGAAAGTGTACAATTTTCTAATTAACTTTTTTGTACATTTTAATCACCAGCATTTGATTGATAAAATGAATGGTGCAGCAAATGGTCAGCAGTATGTCACGGACTTGGTATCACCTCAGAGGTCACTGACTTCCTATTTTAATCGCATTGATGTGCTCACCTCACAATCAGAAGCAGAAACTGATTACAGCAAAGGTATGAAACAACTATTTCTGAGGAAAAAACATAGCACACATTACCAGTTTTTTTTTGCACTTGCATAATTGTTTAAAATATTTATTAAAAGAAAATATTTGATGGTACTAAAAATAGATTCCTTAACAGGAGGAAAAGTTAGACCATGGATGTGTAATACAAATTCGTGGTTAGACAAAGTGTTTTTTTGAGAGTAATCAAAACTAAAAAAAAAAAAAAAAAAATCAACATTATCAAAGGGATGATAAATTTAAGATAGGAATTAATGCAAATGATACAATGTAACTGCACATTTCTTTATTATTGGATATTTCCATGGCAATTGTACTGAAATTTAAGCTAGTATTTGCTTGTACTTT
>SRHC01001187.1:368007-401514 GCA_004794325.1 Pomacea maculata
CAGGGGGATCTGACAGACTTCCTGGCACAGCATGTGCTGTTTATCCAGCGTCTTAAGCGACTAGTCCCCAAGACTGATGCTCAATCAAGGTTGCTAAAAAATTATATCAAGGTGATTTGCAGTCTTAATGCTTATTGCTTTATTTGGCTAGATTTGTACTAACTCTACCAAGTGTATTTCTACACAGCTAATTTATGAATATCAACTTTATATATATATGTGTGTGTTATAACTTTTTCTAGTAGATTATTTTGATAGCATAATTATCTATTATTTATGAATTATAGAATGTATAGTATTGTTCTGTTTGTCTTGTCTTTTCCTTGTAGGATGTTGATTTTATAATTGATTCTTATTTTAATATTAAGACCAGTTTCCCCACAATCTACAGTTTATTTCTGTTGCTTTTTCCTGATTCGATATTGTTAAATATGTGGTGAGCAACTGTATATTAGAAATGTACAAGACATAGCTGTTAATCCAACCTCTTTCACACCATGAGTCCAACTCAGCAGTAACTAAAAAAGAACACCGACTGAACAGAAAATGAGTTTCTCAAAAATCTTTGCTGCCACTAATATTTATAAAAGACTTAAAAAAGCAACTCAAATATTATTATAAATTTATAGTTTCACTTTCATACATTTACAAATGCTGTGAAATTTGGGCATACTGCATTGCTGCAAACAAACTCTATTCCGATACTTGAATTTACAAGGCCAAGTGTGATTTCTACTTGGAGAACATGTCCATCTTCCGGAAAATGAAGTCAAAATTGGGAGAGTCATCTCCTCCTGAAATGCTGGAATTCATACAGAGGGTTATGGATAAAAATGTAGGTATTTGATTATTATGAAAGTTCTGTGGATAGCTTTTCAAAATTTAGAGATCTATCAAAAAAAATAAAAAGAAAGAAAATGCTCAGGTACAGTACAATGCTGTTGATCTACTTATATACACCTCTTACATGTTTATGCCTAAGTTTTATATCTCTGTACAGTAAATGTATCTTCATAGTAATGATTGTCCTTATTGGTGAAATGTTAAACTTGTATTATTTTTTTAAACTGGTGTGTTAAGGACTAACGGTTATTGTGGAACATTCATAGTTCTTTTGCAGTACTGGACAGATGTTCATGCATATAGAAGAATTTTTTAAAATTTCTCACAGGCCATTGTAAGCGCACATTTGTATTTGCGGCAGCTTGTGTATGAAGCAATCAACCTATGTGACAAATATGAATTGAAGGAGAATGCACCGCAATTGCTTGTCTCCCTTGAGCAGGTGATCCCATTGATTTGTTTTTTAAACCCTCAACAGATCTTAACACTGCCTGTTATAATATTTTTTTAAAATGAGTCTTATAAAAAATCTTGGCATTCATTTGTGCTATAGTTGACAGGATGAAACTGCTACCTGAATAGATACATATTAAACAGAATTTTAGATATCATTTTTGATTCAGACAGAAAAAAATAAAAGTTTTGATAAACAATTGTTTCAGATGGTAGAAAAAGATGTGGCAGCATGTCTCCAGATGGAAAGGGAAGATATGGGTCAGCATCTGGAACTGATGAAGGAAATGATTCGCATGCAGATAAAGGTACTTTGGAGTGTAGCGTGTTATCATCTTGTTTTAGATATCATCCTTGTTATCTATAATGCTAGAATCTGCCTTATACAGGATGTGAACATTGGAGAAGAAAAAAATCCGGCATTTCGGCCACCTTCATAATCTCTCCTTGTTTAGAGAACAACAAGAATGAATCACCAAGTTTATTTATCCCTTTAACATTTAACCTGTGTTTTGTCCTTTAGGAAATGTTTTCTAATTGTCTGCAAAGTGCTGTGCATGTTGCAGATGTCATTTCTACCTCTTTTACATTTTCTTAAGTTAGTCAAGAAACATGATTAAGGAAAACTGTTGAAGCAACTTTTATCTCTGACCTATGTGACAGGAACACCAGCTGATTCGCCTCTCCCGCAATGCTCTTAGGATGCTTGGTAAAGCACACGTACAGGAAATCCTGAAGACACGTATGGATGAGGTGCTTTATCAGATTAGCCTGCAGTTAAAATTAAAATCTGCCCATCGAAGCTTCTCACAAACAAAGAAAGCTTTGGAGCAGTTTTCTGTTCCAACTGCTGCCAGTTAAGTTTGCCTCAAAATGACTTAAAATTACTTATGGTAATCAGGTGATAATCATGTTTTTTTTTATCTTTGCATATTTAGACAAAACTTACATTGGAAGATAAATAGCAAAGTTTGGCAGCTAAATAAAGTTTTGGCAGAGTGGATTCTCGGTGATGAAATGTTGGACTACGGTCTTTTTAAATGCAAGATGAGTTGTCTATTTACAGCTGTTAGAGATCAACCAGGAAAGTTGGAGGAAAATACCTATACATATATTCCTGATTTTTAGAACTGTTTGCAGAAGAAATATTCAGTTCATATTTGTAACTACTCCAGAGGTGTTCTTTAACAATATTCAGTAGAAAATTTGTTAAAGGAGTCTCAGACAGCTGATGTAATAATTAAATCTTGGCAGCTTAAGCAATTTAACATTTTTTAATGATGATACATGAGCACAAGTTACCGATGAACATTCCACAGATTCAAACCGATATAAGCCAAAAGATCACACATTGTACTTAATTGTTTTATTGATCTTTTAGTTTGATTAGTTTATGTTTATTTTAATTATTTGTTAAAGTAAATATGTGATAATATTTGCTTTAAATTGATAATCAGCTACAAAACTAATTTGTTGTTTTATGGGAAAACATTTATGATTTGCTTTGATGAACAATATTTTTTATTGTTTATCTTTTTAGATAAGTCATATTGTAAAAGTCCAGTCTTTAATGATTACAGGATCAAAAAAGAACAAACAGAATGAGTAACTAAGTTAAAAAGATTGAAGTTTTGAGAATTTTAATTTAAAAAAAAATATGTTACTTATGTATACAAGCTTAAGATTTTTTGAGCAAAGGAACAATTATTTCAGATGAAGAGAGAATGAATTTTTAAAGCTTGTTACCTGTAAACTGTTGAGAGTGGATATTTTTTTACACCACTTACAGTCTAACAGCACGAGATTTAAAAAGTCTACTTAAAGCTATTATCAAGTACTGAACAATATCCATGAATAAATAATTGTTGAGTTTGCTGTTTGAAAACTTTTTATTGCTGAGAATGAATGGCATCTGTCTGTGCATTGTCTCTTAAAACAGGTCTTAAAATTTACTCAGACTCTTGATTTAAACATCTAGCAATCTACTGCCTGTTTATCCTTAAAACATTTTTGAAAGTGTTTCCTTGATTTAAGACTACCTAGTTTCAAACCTTTCATGTGGATTGTTCCCAAGTGTTGGTGTCCAATAAGCTTCTTTCTTCTAAACAGGTTGGTCAGTTTGTTCATCATGCTTATTGTTTCAAAGTGTTGGTATGATTATAATAAAGAGAAGAATAATTAGTTTTTAAACATTTCCTCTCTTTAAAGCATGGTCAACAATGCACTGTACAAAAATAAAAATAAAACGCAGATATAGACTCAAACATAATATACATATAAACTGAAACATATCAACTAATACACACAAAATCATCAAACAACATCTGAACAGTTTTTTACAAATTTGGAATGAACTATGGATTACACAGCTGATAATATTCATGTACCTAGTATCTGCTCAGTGGGTCATTTTTTAAATTTGAAAGTAACTTCCATTTATTGGAGAGTTCATTATGGGGAACACCAGTGGTCTGAAACTAATGGCTAGACTGCTGCTGGCTTTGCTTGAAGTTGAAGCAAAGCGATAGTAACATAGTATCAGTATCTGGACTGCCCTCCTAATTGAACTCCCATCCACATGAAAAATGTGCACTATGTATTCAAATACAATCAGTATTGGTATGAAGATAACTGCATGGTGACTTCAATAAATTTTATTGTGTGCAAGGTCTATCCAGTAGTTATGTAAGTGGGGAAGAGTCATACAATTAGAGGAAACCAAAAGAAGACTGATGAGATGAACCTAGAGTCCAAACTATAGGAAAGAATGTGGATTTTGTGGTTAAGCATGTTTATAAATGCAGGTGAAAGAATAAGAATTCAGCTTTTCTGATTAAAAAAGTGTAACACCCTCCCCCACTTTTTTTAATAAGGGAGATAATACTTGTGAGCATTGTATTCTATAAGTTGCCTCCCCTAAGTGACTAGGCCTTGTTGCGTAGCAACCTGCGCTCTGAAAATCACTAGTTACTCAAAAATGCAGGAGCTTTACAGACAATTAGAATTCCTATGTTTAGATATGGAGTATTTGTCACTATGGGACAACTGGCAGTACAGTTGATGAAAGAACCTCAGTGGTAAATAAAATATGAAGTCAAGACGACAGACCTTCATGTCATCTCAGGTGGGTCAGGAAATATCGAAGAAGAGGTAAGCATGGATCAGGGGAGTGACCTTTGAATCATTATCGGGGCAGGGTGACCATCCTTGATCGATCTTGGGCTGAAAGATACGGGTGGCTGTGAAAAAAAATCTTTATTGTCATCGTCAGAATATCAGTTTTCAGTTTGCTTCCAACTTTAATTCTCTCCTATGTCAGTCCGCTTCATACCTAAATGTCTGCCATTGGACATAACCGGTTTTACAAAACAAAATTTTGTGATAGAGAACTGATCCTTTGATGGAACACTTCTGTTGGTCAAAGAATGAAAAAGGTTTTTTTTTGTAGTTCCAGCGACAGCTGTGGACTTTATCTTGTGTTCTGTTAAAATTTGGATGTTCTAAAAACGTGTTCTTTCACCTTCAGAATATTCAAACCAATCAATTTTTTTGGAACGCAAACCATTCTAAGGATTATTAACATTTTTGGAGTGTTTCACAACGTGCAACAGTTTGAAAAGCTGGGATCACGATCCTTGATTGAAACGCAGTCCGACGAGAAGCCCACGTTGTTCTGGTCCACAGGCCAGGAGCTCATAAAATTTGAAATGAATGTCTCCTTGTGTCGTAAGTCGCGAACACACAGCCAAAAATCAATCATTTCTCCTCGACGTTTCTTTTGGAGTCTGAGGGGCTTGGGAGAGGGTAGAGGGACAGAGCAGCGCAATGAATCAAGAGAAAGAACTCCCTTGAATTAAGGTTTGAACGACTAGTCGTAAAGCCCTGCCGATGGACAGGTTAATTTTCTGGTGTTTGCCTTACATTTTGCGCTGATTTCTTGGAGAACCAATTTTCGTGAGCTGGTATGTTGATGGGTTACGAAGCCTAGCAGACATGAGGATGAGTTATTAAGCCTGCAGAATTAACAAAATTATTGCGCTGTGTGTGTGCGCGCGCACGCGTGTGTTTGCGAGTGTGCAATAATAATAAAATTAATAAATTTGTTGAACGCTTTTCACTCTCTCTCTATGTGTTTATATGAAAGAGAGTGATGAAAATGCAAGGTTACGAGAGCAAAACAAACTCTTTACCATACTGCTTAAAACAATGGAGAGGCCACCGTCATATTTTCTACATTAATCGTGTTTGTACCAACAGTGAGCAATTAATTCTACCCAAATTTTTTTTTAGTGAATTTTTTTGTGTGGGTGAACAGTCAACATGAATTTGATGACAGGCCAGTTTGGTTGTGCGTGCTGAGTACAACAGCGAAGCAAAACAAAAACAAAACCCCCAAACCCCCCCAAACCCCAACAAAACAACAACCACAACCCCGAATGCGTCCAATTGCACACAGAAGCGTAGAAAACACAGTGCATGTGCATGCCCTGTCCATTGTCAACACACCTCAGTAATTTTAGAACCTTGGAAGGGTATTTATTGCCGGTTTCTATGCGCCTTTTTAATCATGCCTCAGAGACGACGATAACATACTGTCGACAAAGGGCTGCAGCAGGGCGGAGGTGTTCGAGAAATTGTCTGATTGTTCTGTCAGCTCTAAGTCAGACAACAGCCACTGTCAGCACACTCAGCTGCAAGCAGCCGCCAACAGAACTGTCAGGGACCAAACGGTTGGACACCGACTCGGGGAGAGCAATCTTCGATCACTATTCGCCATTTCCTGCTCACCTTGCGTGGGCACGACGCCATCTGGCATGGACAAGGCAACAGTGGGGCGCAGCCCTCTTCACTGATGAATCTCACGTTTCCAGGTCCTTCCATGATGGCCGAATCCGCGTCTTAAGACGACAGGGAGAGCATTACCACGATCCCATGGTGGAGCCATCGTGGTGTAGGGTAGGATGTGGACGATTAACTCCCCTCTAACTCATGGCATACAGGGACAACATTTCGCAATCTCTGGTACTGCCAGCAGTGTAAGCCATCGGACCAAACACCATTCATTCTTCAGGGTAACTCCTGACCGCACAGGGTCAGGTCGTCAATAGCTTCCAGCAGCAGCACCGCCAACCCAATGGACTGGCCTCCATGTTCCCCATATCTTAATCCCATTGAACATCTGTGGGATGTATTGGGCCAGCAGCCATTACCTCCTCCTCTTCCCGAGCAGCTGACCTCGATCAGTTGTACCAGTTTCTTCAGCAAGGGTGGCGGGCAATTCCTCAAAGAACTTTGAAAACATTGGTTCAGTCCATAAAACAACGGTGCTTTGCCTGCATTCAGGTCAATGATGGACACACACGGTATTGACTTTTATCATGAAAACATGGGTTATGTCAGAGCAAACTCATATTTTCTTGTTAAATGATTTGTTTCAAAGAAATTGGCTGATAAATGTTTCTTTTGATGAATAAAGAAATGCTTTGTTTCAATGTTATTGTCTGTGTGTTTATTGGCACGAAACAGCGATTGCCTTTACAACTGGTCTTTTGTTGTTTTGAGCGGTATATGTAAGAACAGCACATAACAAAGCATTGTACAAGGTATCCAATGATTTTTATTGTACTTAACTTTCTTTTCACTACAAACATTTATAAACAAAGATTTAACGAAATTCAAAAATAAAAAATTTAATCTATTTTAAAAGCTAGAAAAATGGAAGGAGAGCGCGAAAAAGCTTCCTCGCGCAAATTATGTCAATGTTTCCCCCCAGAGCAAAATTGCTTGTTTATTTAGAGAGCACTAAAAGAGTGGTTATGTGTCTCTGGTGAATATTTTTCGTTTGGTAAACAGAATAAAGAGGCTTCACGTGGTACACCGAGGAGCTTTTGACGAGAACTCAAGAATGCGAAGGCTGCAAATACTTCTTGACTGCAATTGTCCTTGTACAAGACAACGCTCACAGACCCTTCATTCTCTCTCTCTCTCACACACACACTATCCCCATCACATAAATTCCAAGCGAGAAAATTCACTATTTGAGAACAGTGCTCTGCCTTACAAAATAAGCAGAGAACTCTAGAAATGTCTTTAATATTAACTATAATCTTTCTTTTCCTCGATAATGTACTTGCAAGCAACCGTCACATTCTTAAGTGTCCTTTAAAGGACAGAGGTAAGGTTAAATTTATACCAGGAAGTCTCAAGAAATAATACAATTCTTAAATTTTCCACACTTTCTAATTAATTTTTGCAGACACAATTAGCTATTCGTTAATGCCACACACATAACCCTAGCAGAAAAATCAGTTTTGAGGGATTACACTATAATTCTGAAAGTTATTTTAGAAATTCGATGAGATTAGAAATCTGGACTGGAAGTCATGAATATTTTTATATCTCTTCTATCCATAAATTTAATATAATCAACAGCAGTAATAAAAAAGTTGTTTATGAAGTGGAAGGTGTTTATGCTTCTCCAACCCTTCCCACCCCTCCAAGTCCGGGTAGTCAGTCCTCTCTGATGCTGGTGTCACGTTTAGAGACCAGGAATCAGAAAGCCGTTGCATTTAAATCGCCTCCTTCAGGCCATAAATTCTCATTTCAGCATTTTTCTTTTTGGTGTTCGACTTCAGGTTGCAGGGTTCTCTTGACATTCTTTAGTTTAAATAAATGACTTTGCTTAATGCACACACACACACATTCTGTCAGCCAGTGGAGTTTCTGAGTCTCCATCATCTTGATGAACTATCTATTTCTGAATGAGAATTTTTAACAATATTTGTTAACCCATTGCTTCCACTGGGAAGGGCTCTTCTTATCTTCACTAATGGTGTGAGCTGGCCAGGAAATATTTTTGGTCCACATATTTTATTTTCCTCCCTTTGAGTTATAATTTGTACCTTTGTTGGTAACAGGTTGGCTGCCTCTTTTCACATTATTGACAAACAGGATTTTCTGTCTTCACTTTCTTAGTTCCTCAGCATCATTTTAACAGAAATTCCGCTCTTCTTTAATTAACCCATGATCTTTGACCCAAACACGGGTCCATTAAAAACCCTCAACAAATTACTATCATTCATCGGAGGGTGGGCGTGGGTCTGGGAGGAGAAACTTCAGGAAACAGACCTCCCTTATTCTAATTTATTTCCTTATATTGATTCATCAAAGTAGCTTACCAAGTAAATTATTTGTCTATAAAACATTCTCTAGGATGATTTATGCAGCATCCTATTGTCAAGGGAGCTTACCCATGAGAGAAGGAAGTGTTGCAGGAAGAGGGGAAAGAAAGAAAGACATAAGACCGGCGGGAGGGAGTGAAAGAGGGAGATAATCTTTGATTCGACCAATCTTTCCCATTTAAGAAAAACCTCTAATATATTATCCTTATTACAGGAGGAAAAAAATCTCTCTCAATAAACAGACTGCCGTTATTCAGGTCTCCAAGCCACTCTTTTCTCTATTTTTTTTCCGAAAGTTTTATTATGCAGTCATCGATACTTCAGCGCCCACACAACCTCACATCTCATCTCACCTCCATTCAATTGTTTCCCCTTTTGTCCCGACTTATCATCAAACCTTTCTCACAACTCTCTCCCCAACAGCCATTCACGAGGAATAAAACCAGTAAATTTAACAGTAATAGTAGTTGTGTGGGATTGTTCACTGCCCATGGTTCACCTTCAAAGATTCCGGGGAGCAAACATCACCTTTTAGAAAATTTTCTCAATTTTGTTTAATCAAACACGTTTGCGGTTCCAGACACGGTCGGCTTTAGTGTTCAGAGTTCTTTGAAAGCCCCGTCCTTCAGGATTTTTGCAGGATATTTTCATCATGAAGCCCGAGGGCATGCAGTGTGAAAGCTATGAACTCCTCCGTAATCAGCTCAGTCGGTGTGAAAGTTATGAACTCCTCGGGAGTCAGCTCGATAAGCGAGAGTTCGTCTGGCATCAAAGCCACGATGCTCTCAAGTCAGGGTTTTATTGGATTTGGCGAGTGGCAGAGAAACAGGGGTGTCCTCCTTGAGCTTGTGGATGGTTGTGAAGTCCAGGCTACCCTCAACTGGCACCAAGACTTTATTTTCCTTTTCATTTTCTTCACACTTGAATCCGTCGACCAACTCTTTCGCAATCCATTCTCACGAACTTTGACCCTTAGTCAGTCGAAGACTAAAATAAAAGACTGTGATGGACAAACACACACATTGTTAACTTCCAGACATCAGAATTTCTCGTCCCTATTGTTAAAAGCAATCTTGGTCTGAAAGGAGTGTTTCCTCTCCAAGTTTTTACAGTTGCCGTAACCTTTTGACCCTTATCGTTCTTAAAACACTAAAAGCTTACATCTTTACCTGTCAGGAACACGAGCTTTCCTTCTTCCGCAACACAGCATTGCACAAGCACGTCTGGCTGCCAAAACCCTTTTCTCTTCTCTCCTTGATTTACTGATCTCTAGTGGAATCGCGGTTTTTGCATAAGCTCTTTTCCAATCTCAACTGAAAGGCGCCATTGGGGTTTGAGTCGAGCAAGAAATCGAAGAGAAAATTTATCACATGCAAACCTCACACGCCCTTATTAGAGTTTGAGTGAGTGCTTTACCTTTTCCCGGTTGATATTTTAGTAATGGTTAATTTTAAAGATGATGTAGTTTAGAAATGTTTGATCATTATTGTATCAGCTACCTAAAAAGAAATTCTGTTGATTATTTTTGTTGGAGATTACATACCAAATTTTGGAGGTAATGGAAAGAAAGTCGCATTTGATGGAAAATAAAAATAAAAAAAATTAAAAAATATAGGAAAGAAAGGGTTATGAATCCTGAAGAGAGAGAGAAAGGAAGGAAAAAGAAAAAACCCATAAACTGGGATTTAGCTCCTGTCAAAGCCGGTGTCACGAGGAAGAAAGTTCGTACGAACTTCGTGTCCTTATTAGGCGGTCAGCGTGTGAACTCAGGAGGCCGAGTCTCATCCGGCTTTTTCCCATCCCAGTTCCCTATTATGTAAAAAAGCAAACAAAGTGCGCGTGTTTTACAAAGCTGACCTTTTTGATAATCGAATTACTGAGCAGGGTTTTTGGGAGCGGAGGGTATGGGCTGTGGCTGGATGCAGCTAAAAGAAATTAGTGCATTGATTGAAGGAGTCTGCCGTTGGCAAAACAGCACTCGCCCTGTCAGTGTTTTTATTTTCAATTTATCTCCTGTGCCTTGAGATGTATTTTTCCGCCAATAGCCTCTGGGCAGGCATCGTGTCGTCCTGAGCATCTTGCATGTTCCCTCTTCATGATTTTTTTTTTGAAAAAAAAGAGGTTAGAGAAAGAATTTTGTGAAGAATGCTAATTACAAAAAAGAGAGAGACAGAGGGAGGGGAGAAAGAAAGAAAAAATTGAATCTGAATTTATTGACCTGGTCGTGGGTCTATATTTAAAAAATATTAAAAATACAACAGAATAAAGGTTTGTATATTCCCAGACGTACATATCTACCTGTTACCTGCTATTTTTAGTCTTCAAAGAGAAAGACAAAAAAAATCATCATGCCAATTCTTTCTGGAATAAAAAAAAAGAGGGAAAGAAAATGGGTCTTACTAAACGAAGTAAAAACTGATAGAAACAAATTCAAGACTTTTGGTCCTGTAAGACACAGGAAGTGTCTTGTACAAGACCTAAGAGAAAAATAATCTTCATTTAATAAGTACTTCACCTGTAAAATGTCATTGTTTACACAACACCATGTCAACTGCTCACCTAATTGTTTGAACTTTAATCTTCACAGTGGAATGCTGGTTACTGGAAATAACGAGGTTATGATATAACAACAACAGTGACGAAGACGATGAAGGTAGAATGAGTACACGGTCGTCAATTCCTGGAACATTTGATTAGTTTTTACGAAGTAGAGAGACATGGTCAATGAAGCACGAGGCAAAATGAACACACTTCTCATCTGAAGAGCATGCACAGATCACAAATGTAGACAACTACCAACCAACTACGTGACCCGTAGATGAAAAAAACGCGAAAAGCGCATATCTATGGATCGGAAACAAAAACTTGTCATTTGAACAAATGGAGAAAAATAATTTCGTAATGCAAAAATCTCCTGACAAGCTATAAAACGAATAATAGGATGCAGAGACCGTTAATGGAGGAAGTTATCAATTGGAAACGATTTGTCGAAATCATAGAACAATCCAGAACAAAGATACACGGCGCAAGAAGAATTACAGAGCAGCGGGAGACATGAAAATAGACATTGCTCCAGGGATGAGGTATGACAACAAAAGGTAGGTTATTGTCAGGGATTGTTTTTAAACGATGGGTAGAGTGAGAGATGGTAACGTTGAACTACGTGGTGTGGGAGATGTTAAAATGTAAGGTATGGGTGATGTTGAGTATGCGATACTACGTTAAAATTACGTGAGGCTACGTGATGCTGAATGTACATGATGTTTATAACACGTGCTCATAACTAATGTGAGTAATTAAGCTCCGTGATTTTACGTGATTATTACGTGAATGCACGTGATGCTTATGTACCTGGCTGTAAGTAATTCTAAGATACATCACTGCAGGTGACGATAAACTACGTGAGTGACATGAGTGTACGCGATGCTAAATTAGGTGTGGACAGATTGTTAATTAGCATGATCATACACAATGCTAAGCTAGCTACGTGTTCGTGATGGGAGTAGTTAAGCTACGTGAATGTACTCAAACCCAAACAACGTGACTGTAACGGCAAAACAACATCAAAGATGGAATCACCTGCAGCAGAGACAGACGCGCGGCACGAGAGACACGAGACCCACGCGCTTGCGATAAACGTTTGCAGCTGCAAAAGAAAAACATCCGCAATGTATTTTCCCGAGTCAGCCCAGCGACTGGCATTTGTGAGTACCTTCAGTATGTGTTACCTTCAGTATGTATTAAGTTGTTTGTGCCATGCACTCCTTCAACTATTCTCATGTCTCTCAGCTCGCTTTCGAACCTCGCCGAGATTCGTTTTCCACCTCGTCGTGATTCTCTACCTGTCTCCACCCCTCGCTACAGTTAGGGTACCCGTTCCATTTACTTTGGACGCTTGTACAGAAACCTTGCTGGTGCACACACACCCAGGTCGGGTCTAAACGATGGAATGAAGGAGAAGAAGATGTTTTTCCCGAGGGACCAGGCAAGCTGGAGATTACCACAGTGTCCCGCCTACCCTCTCCTCCCGGAACAACAAATCCGTCATCGTCGTCTGGAGTCTGATGCTAAATTTTTACATGGAACCTCGAAGTAAAGATAATGCCAGAGGCCAGTGTATCTGAAATCTTGAAGACTGTTCAGGCATAACTTCTTCCAAAGCTTTATGTTGCTAACCTACATAATAAATGAAAGTGTTTTGTTTGTTTTTAGCTTTTATTGTTCTTTATTTCTTCCACTTACTGTTTTATTCCTACCCCAAAAAATTTGGTTTCCCAAGTCAGCCCAGTACACTTAGTGATACTGTTGGCATTACTGGCAGACCACAAATTTGTCATTGGAGCGCGTGCATTGCCTTTCGTGTTGAGATGCGGTGAAGACGCCATCTTGTCCTTTACTCTCCACCTCCTTACTGAAGGGTTAAGAAGTCTCAAGGTGGAATCTGCCTTAGGTATATTTTCTTCATAAGAGAGTTTATCCATGAAAGTGATTCTGTAACGTCCATAGTCAACCACAACACGATCGGGGTGGATGGATGGGTAGGTGGGGTGGGGAGGAGGAGGAGAGAAATTGGATGAGGAGCAGGCGTCAAATCTCTAACGTGCTAAACTCTGCTCAATGAGAGGCAGCAGCTTCCTAATGAGAGACTAAACAGTTATTTACGACAAGCTTTCACTAAACCAGATGTGTCTTGATGGTTCTACCACTCCCTCGCTTGGCTTTCAAGCTCGCTGCACCTGCAAACAAAAGCGCCACTCGACCGCTCGAATTTGTTTTACACTGTCGGCATCTGGAATTGGTGAGGTTGACACACTCCTAGCCTGCTGTAGCAGACATGTGGAAGGCGTTTTAAAGGTGTCTATCTACCTCTCCTGTTTCATCACTACTGTGAGAACTTCACTACAGTTGCTGGCAGGCAGCTTTGCGCCAACATTGAACATAAAAGAAAAGCTCCTGGATATAGGGAACCCCTCGAGGATTCACGGCTGGTTAAATGTGGTTGGAGAAATAAGAAAGGCGAGGTGAAGACGGTGTATGTAGAATTCGATTTCAAGTTAGTTGCAGATGGCATTCCTTCGACCATTCCTTCGGTTTGTGCAGGTAGAATGGCAAGGAGGTAATCTTCCGTTTATCTAGAATGGTAATGGAAAGACTGACAAGCATTCTGACTGTAAAACAAACAAACAAACAAACAAACAAACAAACAAACAAACAAACAAACAAACAAACAAACAAACAAACAAACAAACAAACAAACAAACAAACAAACAAACAAAAAACCCCGAACAAATATTAAGATAGGGATTGTTTCCTCCGTCCTCCTTCAAGAGATACTCAGAGAATGACAGAGTATGGCAGCTACTCTCAGTGGGACGAGCAGACACCCGAACTAAGACACAGAGACAAATAATTTTTTTTGTATCCAATCCAATATATTTTTTTATGCTGTCTCCCCTCCAGAGACAAAACCCTGTTGTCGCTGACAGCTCGTGTTGTGCACATTCCCGCTCTTGTCTGCTAGGTCATCTTTATCCATCCATCATGTCTGCCATTTTAATATTTAGAAACATCATGGTATCAGCCACAAACGCCAGACTCCCTGTTCGAAACTGACGGCCAGATAAAAGATTCCCCAACAAGACCCCCACAGATGGTATCCCCAGCCGCCACGGTAGCAACAGCAGCAACAACAGTCGTACTCCATCACGACCAGGGGCAAGATCGCGACCCTAGAGTAAACCATCCTTATCTCCCTTTTCATACAGACTTTTATTCTGGTTTTTACAAAATGTCTGACAAACACTGGAGGCTGTGCCAGCCATCGGCAGCCACACGGTGTCCGTCTCAGGTGCTAATGTCAATCTTCCTCAACAGATTGGTGAGACGTGCAGGGGTGAGTAGGTACGATAATTGTATGATGCGTGCAGCGAGCTACATCTCCGAGTCGCTTGTCTCCCCCCTAGTGCTTGCAACCGGCGCTGGGGGGCGCCCTCTGACCTCTGACGGCGGTTCTGGCAAACTGTTACGAACCGCTTAGCCTGATACCTCGCAGATTCTGTCAGCTCAACGATAACGAGTTTTGTCGACCTTTTACTGGAAAATGTTGTGGGCATCAGAGTGGAAAGGCGAATAGAAAGTTTTTAAAACTATAAAAAGGAGGAAGAAGACGGTTGAAAAAAAATGTTGAGGAGGCCATGTTTTATTTCTGCTGCTGGCGGAGAGACAAAATAGAGGCCAGCTGCACAACGTTTCTCTAACCGCCATCTACACGGCTTAACGCCAGTCATCTACCCTTCTCACATTATGTCCAGTTAAGATATACGAATACATGTACTAACACGCTGATCGTATTGGGAGTTATTTCCCTTTTACACAGAAATCCGCTAAAAAATAATCTCCCTACATGAAAACCCAACCAAGCAACCAAGCAACAAACCAAACAAGCAAGCAAGCAAGCAAGCAACCAAGAAACCAAGCAAGCAAGCAGCCAAGCAAGCATCCAACCAACAAACCAAGCAAGCAAGCATCCAACCAACGAACCAAGCAAGCAGGCAAGCAACCAACCAACCAACCAACCAACCAACCAACCAACCAACCAACCAACCAACCAACCAACCAACCAACCAACCAACCAAACAACAAACAAACAAACAAAAACATTCGCGTGTACACACACACAACCAAGGGAGCTAACCTTTTACTTTGTTTTCTTCCCCTGAACGAATTTGTTCAGTAGCGCGCGGAAAATGTTTTCTGGCAGCACGGATTTCAGTACATTGTCGTAAATGTCTGTCAGACAGTCGTAAACCTCTGCACGGCCTGTGGACTGAGGTGTGAAGTGTCGAGCGCCCGAGTGCACGCGAGTCCTGATGACTGGTGATTACAACTGGAGGCCACACAGACCTCAGGTACACCTTTCTGTGCCCCTCCACAGATGTTAAACAGTGTATTGTTAGCCTCAGTCCTCCAATAAAGACATGACAAATAACTCATCCAGTGAGGAATTACCATTAGGGAGAGAGTTCTCAGTTACGAAATAAAAACAGAACAAGTTCTAGTTGTAAGATAAGAGGGTATCAAAGCAAAAATATAATTTAACCCATCAGGCTTACTTCTAAACCTATTTCTAAAACCCTCCCATAACATCAGATTTAGAGCAGATTAAAAAAAATGATGTTATCCTGAGTTAATATTTACTATTAGTGTGAGTCAGAAGGAGAGAGCCATAAGGTTAGACAGCATCACCAAGCAACTCCTTATTGGTGATAAAGAATCAAAAGAGAATTAAATAAAATAATTATGTATGCGTGAAGGAATGAACCATTTCCGTGAAATTTTGCTTTGGGAGAGAGAAGTAAAAAGAAGAGGAAATAAAAAATAAAAAGGGGAAATAAATGGAAAAAAGCAATTACAGGAGAAATGATATAATTAATCATTTCCTACAGCAATAAAGTACCGTCAAAATAAAATAAAAAGTTAGGTGGATGGGAAAGGAAATTTATTACCAGCCTGTCCTGTTCGATGCAGCACTTAATTCAACACGAGATATGGATATTTTAGAGACTGTCTTCTGAATGAAGCTTTCTCTGCCAGTCCATCATTTAACGGCTAACTCGAGTAAGATTTGAAATTAAACTCAAATTATCCTAAAAACTCAAAGTTGTTGTAAATTAGTAAAATGTAGCTGTTCAAAAGATGTGGCATGAATTTTGTTTTGTTGCAAAAAACACAGTTAAATTGGTCTCGATGGAGAAAAGCACCATGACACACACACACACACACACGCACACACACAAACACACACAAGAACACGCACACAGAGACAACTTCCAGATACATGCGCGGACACACCCCCAAGTACACCCAGTCACGTGGTTGTTCACCATTTTATGTTGAGATTGTATGTAACTCGAGACGGGATCTCATTTGTAATAACAGTTAAACACAGCTCATTATTTCCACTTAATGAAAGGCATCCACTCAGCTCCAACCGTTAATTTACCAGTCCCTACAACCGACTCCAACAGGAGGAATGTTTAATCAGACATTTTCTGTTAACGTTTATTTTACATTTGTTTTATTTTGTTTTATTACTGGGCATTGATGAACGGGCCAGGCAGACATTTCAGATAGCACACACACGCACCTACACTTACCTACACCCACAAACAATTACACATTCACACAAATACATAGACACATTTTGAATTGTGAACACAACTAAGATCATCATAAAAGTGAAACTAAAATAAAGAAAGCTCTCAAAACTTCTAGACCGGCACAGCTTCACAGCCCGCCCTTTGACGAGATAATCTCGCAGAAAAGAAGGCGGAAAAAGCAGAGGTCAAAGGTCGACGGGGTTTTCTCTAACTCACATCAAGAATGACCGGCAGGAGCTACCCTTGAACATATTTCTTCCTTTTCTTCTCTCTGACATTCCTATTCGAACATTCCTGAATCCCCAAGCTGTTCTTTTTTTATCGCTGGTACATTGATTGCTTGAGCTTGCGGAGCTGTAAAGGAAAATTCTCACTCGGCATCTTACGACTCAGACACATTTTGCTTATCACCTCCATCAAACCTCGGGTCCAGTGTAAGGTCTACCCAGCACCGCACTTTCATCATTCTGTCGTCACTTGCCTCGTCTCCTTTGTCATCGACAGCAGCGTTGATGTTGTAACACAGCTACTGCTTCAATTCAGCCTCACCGACAACATCCACAACGACTATTGTTTCCTAACCGGCGATGCTTCCTCACACACCGATACCGTGTGACGTCACATCCGCCTCCGTGACACGCGACGGAGATTGAAGACCGTTGTTGCGGCGCGAGACGTGCTGCGTGACGTCACGGAACCTCAAAAGGACAACGGAAGTGGTCAGCGGCTGCGAACAAGAGTTCGCCTATTCTTGTCGATGTTATTGTGGGAGCAGTCTCTTCATCCCTCGACGCCGATCGGAAGAGAAGTCGCCGACAGATCAGATCCCCACCATCTTTTTTTTAACCTCCTCTTCCTGTCGGCGTGTGCCTGTGGGAGTCTGTCACCTGTCGCTTTCTTCGAACCTCCTGACGAATCCTTGATTCCCTTTCCTTCCTCCAGGTCAGAATCTCCACGAGGTGGAGGCACACTCAATCAAACTGGACGTAGACAAAGGGTGGCAGGAGGTTGTAAGGTCGCCTGGGTACTAAATGGCTGAGGCTCTTCTTCCCTGTAACGATCGTGGGATGCTTCATGGACTGTGGTCCATCAATTGCATTTTCTGTGGACCGTTCGTGGACAATGGACCATTAAAGTGTTAATGTGGACCTTTCTAGAACTGTGGGCCATCAAGTGGACTGGTTTTGTAGACCATTTGTGAACTGAGGGACAAGATGTACAATGACTCTGGGCCATCAAATGCTGTTGTTATGGACTTGAGTCATCAAGTGCTGCAGTTGAGGTCGTCTTGTCTTCTCGTTTAACATTTCTTCTCTCTATATTTCTCTGTTTTACAGATTTTTTTGTCTTTATTTCTTCCTTATTTTTCGTCCTCAGTTCCTACTCTTTTCTTGTTGTCGGTGACCTCACCCTTTCCTCTTTCTGTCCTTATTAACTTCTTTTTGGGAACAATTCTCTCAAATCATCAGCTAAGCCCTTTCTCTCTTAATATCCTCGCTTGCTTGTCTTATTGCACCCCTTCCCTCCATTCGATTCTTTCCCGTATCTGCAGCCATCTTCTCTTTGTTCTTTCTCTTTCTTTTCCTACTCTTAACACTCTTTTCCTCCCTCCTCAGTTTTGCAGCTCGAAAACCTGCTGCGAAGGGTCGATAAATTCTTGAGGAGGGAAGGAAAAAAATACATTAAGTGAACACACGCCCAGACCTCCTAAGACGGAGGAACAGCAGAAGCTCAGATACAAATCCGTCAGAAGAGTATTTTTACTGTATTCGTTAAAAACAAAATAAAGATTTTGCTGGCGTCATCTTCCTTCACAACATCCGAAGCACAGTGATTATAAAGTTCTCAACATGGCGATGGAGTCTTTGAAAAAGTGCGTTTTCTATTTTTTTTAGTCTGTGGTGACTGCCTGGAAGATTTCGAAGGAAAGGCGGAACAGCTTCGCCAAAACTCATTCAAACCTTGAGGTCATTGATATAATGCTCAGGTAGTCCCCATTCCTTAAATACATCTTAACAGCCTAGCCAGTCTCTCTTTACCCAAACGATAACATTATTATTTGGAAGGACAGGAAGTGTCTGAAAGACCATGTCCCTGTATAAAGCAAACGATAAGGAAAAACAGGAGAAATAACTTGTCTCACTATTAAAAATGAATATTTGATAAATGCTCATTATTAGGAACAATGGCATTCAGCAGCAACCCTCCCCCCAAAAAAGAAAAGAAAACAACAAACAAACAAACAAACAAACAAACAAACAAACAAACAAACAAACAAACAAACACCAAACAAAATGACAACAACCCCACAGAAAAGAACAAACAAAACAAAATAGATCGAAGATAAAGGAGAAAATACAACCAACAGCTACTGAAACCCATAAATTGAAATCTTGTATTAATTCATAACCACCGGAGGTAGCTAACAGTGGATATATAAGGGGCTGGTGGATTAATAAGAGGAATCACTGCAATTCATCCGGGGTGCACAATAACAATTCTTTTCCAATGTTAGTACATTCATCCACGCGCATTTGGCTTAATTGGAAACTGCTTTTACAGACCAGGCCAGTGTTATTTAGAAGTAATAACACGAGTCCCAGGGGAAACAATTGCTTTCTAGTCCCAAAGGAGTTTATCTCCATTTATTGAGAAGCCCCTGAATCCTGGCATTACCCGGCTATCATCTTTTCTTGCTTTCTTAGGAAAGTGGACTTTAAGGCAGAACAGAGCCCGAGAAGGTGGCCAGATTATTAATATGACAATAAAGATGGTAGTTTATATTTCAGCAATAATAATTTTTGAAGACGGAATCAGATGTGCATGTACATTTACAAACAAGAAATACACAAACTTGTACAAACGACTTCAAAAAAATTTAAAGCATTCACTCGTCTTTCTGTCTGGCAATGGGAAATAATTCTGGAATAAATTAGGCGTTCACACCCACACAGAGGACACAAACATTCACACATTCACTCAAGCAGATGCCCATAAACTACCAAAGGAAATAAAAGAAAAAAAAAACTAAAATGAAACGGAAAAGAAATGAAGAAGAAACTAAAAATAAAAATAAAAAAGAGCAGAATAGAAGAAGAAAATAAAATAACGAATCAGCATGACAAGCCCTTGAGGCGACTAGCTGGAAGTGTGGTTGCCCAACTGCTCAAGCTGACGGTTACATCTTTCACAAATCTTTCACCCACCCGGCTACCCTGCCCCATTCTCGCCTCGCTGCTTCTTTGCCAGCTCTTTGCTCACTTCTTTCCTTCTAGAACTTTCTTTTTTTTTTTTCTGTGGCTTGCCGCCGGTCCCTGCTTCTTGTGGCCTGACCCCTGGTCTTCTGCACGGCCGCTTCTCATGCAGCGGTGCGTCGCCGAGTTGCAGTTTTATCTTTCTGACAATGCCATGAATCAAAACGTCACTCGCCTCGAATGGGATCGTTAAGGGGGCTAATAAATTCAGACATCAAGACCTCTCCCTGCGCAGGGGGGAGATAAAAGGGAGGGACATTTATGGATTCGCTCACATTCTCCATAATGGGAAACATTGGCTGAGGGAGAGGGGTTGGGGGATGTGGGGGAATGAGAGTATGGCAAGATGAAGAAATGCAGAAGAGTACTCTTAGCTCCGAAGGACGTCTGCTTCCAGAAAATTCTACCAAATACCGAACAGAGCTACAGACGGTGTGGTTAAATCCTTCAAGACATTCGAGCTTAGCCTGCTTGCAAGGGATTTGGGAGCACTTTGGCCCGGGGAGCTATCGGAGGAGGAGGATGTCTTAGCATGATGACATTATACATACTTGTACACGATGAGATTAGGATGATGGCATGATAATATGAATAGCTTAAAGGTGGTGACATGCTGACACACACCAACCAACCAACCAACCAACCAACCAACCAACCAACCAACCAACCAACCAACCAACCAAACAAACAAACAAACAAACAAACAAACAAACAAACAAACAACAACAACAACAACAACAACAACAACAACAACAACAACAACAACAACAACAACAACAACAACAACAACAGGATGATGACAAATAGGTGACAGATTGACTGGCGCTTCTCTCTGTCAGAAAATGTTCATTTTTTAAAATGTCTTGCCTTCAACCTAACTCTTTCTCATTTTGAGACTCCCTTGTCAAAATTGTTTAATTTATTTGCTGCTCTGTTATGTGATTTACGGATGTTTCTATTCGACCGAGACACCCTGTACGACAGGCAAGCAACTGATGCGTGAAAACAGACGACATCAAGCAGTGAAACAACAGAAGCAGAAGCAGTTGTCTTTATAACACACATTAATATCGCCTCCATATGCATCAGTAATTCTCAGAAAACTGCATTAAATGTATTGAAAGTTTGAAACAAGCAGAAAAAAATAAGAACACATTCACACACCACGCATTTGTTTTTCTCGTAGCTACGTGTACAGACACGCGGACAGCCTAGCGGTGAGAATACGAGGATGAGCAGATGGCACCATCCTCACAGAAAGCTCCCCCTTACCCACTAGGTAAGCACAGTCTTTAACACCTCGATCCCCAACGACCGAAGCATCACGAGACCTGTAGCTGTACCCTGCACGTGGACAATAATTCTCCAGCACAGCTGCCATGCTCCTGAAGACATCTTTAAAGACCTACTGGTGATGTTTCATGCTCAAAAGACTCCTTCCTTATAACTTATTAAAACTTATTAATGCCTCAGCATGAAATAGAAAAAAACAAACAAAAAAAAAACAACCCCAAAAAAACAACCAACCAACCAACAAACAAACAAACAAACAAACAAACAAACAAAAACAAAACAACAAACGTTCAAGTCTGTTCAAGTCTGGGCCCGAAGCCGTTTGTGACGTCACTACCGGTGGCATCATGGCTGACCACAGGCTTTGCAGAAATTTCAATTCAGTAAAAAGAAGTTACTGACACAAGCCAATCCTGGACTTTGCATAGAAAAAAATGAACTTTTAAAAATTAATTTTTTCTGATATTTTAAAATTTGAAAAAATCTTGCGTGACAGCTACATCTGGAGAAGGTTCGATAGACAGTGCTGTAAGTAAAGAGAAATAAGAAAACTGAAAGGAAATGGAAACATTTTTCGCATCCACCCTTTTTCTCGATTTTTTAGTTCCACCATCTTTTCGATAAAATTGCGAAGTTTTAATCGATAGTCTTCTCAGCATCTGTCACTGGCATCTTTAGTTGAACGCATGCTGTAGAATGAAACCAAAGAAGTCATCCGACCAAACAGAACAAAAGTTTACAAACTGTTCGTTCGTTAAGTGCTTGTTCTGTTCCTGGAGAGATTTGCCGAAGCAGAATTTGAAAGGAAAGAAAAGAAGAAGACGAAGGAAAAAAGAATGTACAAGAAATACAGAACAGAATAGAGAAAACAATAAGGTAGAAAGAAACGAAAGAAAGAATGGAAAGAAAGAGAAATGGACAGAGAGAAATCAACAATGGAAAGAGAAAGTAACAATGGAAATAGGGAAAGAGAGAAACGAAGAAAGAAAAAGAAAATAATAAAATCAGGAAATTGAGACAAAAAGAAACGGAACAAAGGTAGGAACAAAAGAAAATAAACGTTGAAACAAGAGACATCTTTAAACAAAAAAAAAAAAAAAAAAAAAAGGAAGAAAAGGGTCTGATGACAGCGACGACAATTCAGAGGACAAGAAGGAGGAAGAAATTTGAAAGTGGTGAGAAGGTTAAGGGAAAGAGCAACGAGAGAAGAATGTCGGAAATGTCATTTGGAGATGAAAGCTGAAAACATCTTACAAACAATGTACAGGTTGTTTGTGTGTTACTCATCATTTGGATAGAGAATGTATTCTTAAACATATTTTTAATCCTGAGACTTTAGTAACTGTTCTTAATCCTCATACTTTTGAAGGTGTTTCTAATATAGAAGATGCACCTGAATATTTTAAAAGAAGTTCGGACAATCGGTGGGTAGCAGAGAATGTCAGTGAAAGTCTTGGTTTGCGTACAAACTTTCGAAGCTTGTCACCTTTAATAATCGTTAACTTCAAAAAATCTGAGAAACACTTTGGTCAAGTGTCTACCCAAGATTTAGTCATAGAAACGAGGGAAGCCTCCTGGCAAAGGACATAAAATAATTTGAAATTGGATAAACATGGTTTATTGCAAAATAAATTAGTCTACAAGTGCTTTGAAGCAAGAGACACACACTAACCTCCCCCTCCACACGATCGCGCGCGTGCAAACACACACACATACTCACACACACACGAACGGAAAAGCTCGTCTACTCGACTTCAATAGCCCGCAGCAGAAAGACAAATTACATTCCCCGATGGAGGCTTTTACTGGCCACCCACTAGGTACAAATGGGCTCGTTAGCGGCTCCATCCATTCTGCACGCAAGGAGCTTTCAGGTCTGCGCATGACCGGAACTTTGCGTGCGACGTGAGCGACAGGAGGCGCATCGTTAGTGACCAGTGGGTCTGGAGGACTAACCTTGTCTACTCCCCAAGCGGGTGGTTCAAATTGCATTTCTTGGACTCCGGGACAGAGTTTAGACAGCGAATCAAAGCTTGATGGACTTGAGGTAGTGGCACTTGACGCGCTGGTGGAAACCATCTTTTGGTCTGTAACCGGCAAATCCATGTTACAAGATGGAGGAAATTCAGAGTCCCCGAGGAACTGCGACAACAGCATCTCTGATTTATCTGTATTTTTCTTTGGGCTTGAGGTAATTACAAATTCGGACTAATTTTTCTTTCTGAGTCCCTCGTTAGAGACGAGTTGTGAGTGGATTAGTGTTGACTAGGTCATCGCCCCCTTCTGATGATGACACTTGGTGATTTAATTGTGATCAAGTGTGATTCGATTTAACATTACTGTTTCAGTGACTTTGCAGACAGACTAGAGCAAAAGAGAAAACAGTTGAGTAAACTATCCATCAGCTATGTCCATCATAATATTTCTATCGGACCGCGACCAAGTCAAAAGCACTCCACAAATTCCAAGAGAATTCTGCTTTATCTGTAGTCAGGAAAAGTCAAGAAGTTAAGGAGAACTCGTCTGTAATTCCTCCTTGCCCCGGTTGTCCTAGCTGCATTGTTCGCGCTCTCGTTTTGCCATGGCAAATTACCGCAAATTGCCCGAGACTGATTTTGTGTTCAGGCGAATGTCAGAGCTCGTTACAAGGGCTATTAAATGATGGGCAAAATCCAGATAATGAAAAGCATGCGAGCCTCGGAACCGTGCAGTGCTCAGCAAAAACAAAAGGGCGACCACCTCGGGTAAGTGTTGGAAGGCGGTGGGTTATCTATCCTGATCGGGGTCCACGTGATAAGGCTATGGCGCCATTTGCTGAGCTGTGCATCATTTACTCAGACGAGGAAATCTTTGACTTATCGACTCCAACAAGAGAAAAGACAAGGTGAATCCTTTGACTGCTAATGTGAAAACTTTTTAAAACATTTTTTTTTGTTTACCCTGAGAACCATTCTTCAAAACACAACTGACATATTTCATCCCTTGACTTTATTTCAACCAACTTCTTTAATCTGTTTTTGTTCCGGGTTTTAGCTCTGAAGAGCTTCTGCTAAGACGATGGATTATTTTCTAAATTTAGCAGTCTTTGTGTGTTTTGGAGTGAAGACTGGCGCCATCTTTTTCCTCCACTTTACATTTCTTTCCTAACTGATAACAACCCCTCCTTGCACACAGTATGAGTTCATGAAACATTGTAGTCAATGACTCATTTCAAGAACGCATGATTTTTTTAAAGGAATATATAATTTCATATACAAATATTTCTTTGAATAATTTTTCTCTTGACCGACTTTACACTCGTGTTTTGTTTTCAGGGCTAGACCTTGGAGTTGAAGTGATGTGTTAAAAGCTGGAGTGTCAAGAGTTAAAGTGGTTTATGTTTGATGTCAATGGGAATCACCCAGGGAAATCCGTGTGGCAGACATTTACGATCACTGGTTTTGGAAATACGATACAAGTGGGATCAGCATGGCGACTAAATTTAATTAGAGCTATTTTGATGATATATGAAAAATAAACGAAAGCGGCACACACACTCACATATGAACACACTCGTTTATACACACGTGCGCTCGCATACAGATATATATATATACACACACTACTCACACTATTCTGAAAATGTATGATACTGCGTGAAGATTGTGGCCCATTGAGTATAAAAAGTAGGTTTGACAATAATTAACCCGAGTTTTAAGCCCTGAGATGTCTAAAAGAAGTGGTTGGCCAAGTGATCTGGAAGACAGAATGGTACAAGTGAAATGGGAACTAAACAAAAACAAACAAACAAACAAAAACAACCCAAAAACAAAACAAAACAAAAAACAACACCAAAAAAACCCAACAACAACAAACAAACAAACCAAAAAAAAAAAAAAAAAGAAAAAATTCAATGGAATCTGTCCAGGATCCTGTACATAAAACTCCATCGTCGACACCACAGGAACCGTCATCGGATTGGTCGGACTGCATTGACTTATAAAGAACAGATTGGATGGATAAACACATTTATTTGCATAATTCAGGTTTCACCTCAAAACAACTTGTTGTTTATCAGGTAAAACATATTTTTACAATTCTTAAACACAAGTCTATCGCAGTGTCCAGAGAACCAGTTGGACATCAAGCTACAAGAGTTGCCAGCCACTCACACAAATAAGATTCCAAACTCTAAATACCCAGCAGTTTCAGATCACGTGATTTTCAGTGTTTAATCTTGATTTTAGGGTCACTCGTTTTCACCAATCTGCAGCTGGCAATCCAGTCCCAATCCACCTGAGGCCGACTGTGTTACAGACACAGAGCGAGGCCAGACTGTGTTAGCAGATGAGTGGCAGGACGGTCTGTCATTACAAAGACCTTCTATCTATATTTCAAACTGTTTTGACAACAGAAACTGTTTAAAAATGATTTTCTTGGTGCTCGGTAGTAGGATCACTATTGCCTTTGTGTATCTTTTGTGAGCTCTACTTTCATTTATAGTGCGTTTTAAAAGTTTGTAAGCAAAAATTGTTTGTTGACACCAGAGAAATTCTCTTGAAAATAACAATAATCTGGACAGGATACAAACTTTTAGAATTCATACTTCCTATTATCATATTTGAATTTCTACCTTAATGATGGCAAACACTGGAGCTTCGTACTCCGTCTGTAGCAAATCCTAATCAGTACTGAAAGGGTTAATGCTGACCAGCAACTCATATTTTTAAATGGTCGACGTAGCAACAGGGTGAGAGGTCATGCTTTGCAGGAAGGTTTCTTCACCCCTGGTGAGTACCATGCTGGGACCGCTTGCAGCTGTCTGCCTGCCTCCGTCCCTGCTCCATCATACTTCCTCTTACAACCTATACTTCATGGTAATTGGCTGAATATTTATCGATTCATATACTGGATCGGGAAATCAAATTAGGTGAAGGAAAAAGATTTCGGGGCCTGAATTTCGCTTGTCAAGTCTCCCTGTCTCCCCGTGTGAGATTGGATTAGGCCTTGGTTCTCGCTTGGACCTAAACACATTTAGCTGAAAGCTTCGATATTGCTAATGCAATGAGGTACGCTTTCGCGTCTGCTTCTGCGTCAGGCTTCGGCTTGCAAGATACTTAGAGTTCTCTTTTCTTTCTGGTAGACGGAACTGGCTTTTGTGTGAATAATGGCGATGCGGAGGGTTTACAAGGCAAATTAGACTTAACTGAAATATCAGCTCACGTCATCAACGTGTCAACAAGAAAATCAAGTCGTCTTCACTTTCTGACCGTGAAAAAAAAGTAGATTGTTGACGTTCAAGATAATGGAGAACGACATCAAGGACAAAGTAGACTGCTGATATCCAATGATAATATAGACATCAAGGATGAGGGAACCTGACATCAAGAACAATATAGACTGCTGACATCAAATGATTCTGACATCGAAGATAACGCAGGTTGACCGCAAGGACAATGTGGAGTGCTGACAAGTCAACAGAGAAATTTTTGACATCAAGGATAATATTTAAGAACTGTCAACACCACTTTGCACTGGCTGGAAAAAATGTTAGCTTCTAGATGAAAGATTAATTTGAAAATCACACGATTATGCTAAAATATAGGGGAAAAACTAAAATATTACAATCGTAAAAGTAAAGTGATAGTATTAAAATATATTAGTTCATTAATAAGGTTTACTGGTAAACAGTTAAGGCAGGACAGAACAAGTTTTAGATAAGTTAGTTCTTTTGGCTTGATGTTGCAACACTGGAGGTCTCCTTTAAAGCGTCCTTTTGCGTGTGTGATCTTGTTTCCTCTTGCCATCCTCTAGTCGCTGTACAGCAGTTGGCAAGGAATGTGGACTTTCTATCCCGATGACATGACCTGTCCAACGGAGTTGAGCTTTGAGGAGTATGGGTTGATCCTGGTAAGTCTTCCCTCTCCATGACTTCTAGATTAATAACTCTGTCCTGCCAACTCATACCAAGAACAGAACAAAGGGATCTCATATGGAAATTTTCCAGCTGTTTAAGATGCTTGCTATACAGAGATCAGGTCTCAAAGCCATACAGGGAAGTAAATAGAAGAGCTTTGTATACTTTCAGTTTCATGGAAAGATTGATGTTCTGACTGAGCATCTTGCTGCTCAGTTCTAGAAGGCTAGTGACAGCATACAGCTTAAACAAAACTGGGGCAAAAACACATCCTTGTTTCACGCCGTTCGTGATGGCGAATGTTTCGGAGAAGTCATTATTGCAGATGATCTGACCTTTCATGCCATCTTGGAGCAGCTCTATCATCTTTACAAACTTTGGTGGACAGCAATATTTTGCCACCATAACTCAGAGGCCCTTTTCGATGACAGTGTCAAAGGCCTTAGTCAGGTTTATGAAGACGGCATATAAGTCTTCGTTTCGTTTGTACATTTCTCCTGCACCTTGCCGCAACAATATAACCAGCTGTTCATAAACAGTAGTTCGAACTGGAGGAAACAGTATAGAAAAATCGTAAAGTTGATCCTGATATTTCCATCTACTGCATTGCTGACAAAGAAGTAAACCATATTAAAACTAACGATACATCGTACTGTTGCAAGATTTTCTTAAGTTTCCACCATTTTTAGTGAATGAAATCACCCACTTGTATTAAAATGTCTGAAGAAGACACGCATTTCTTTATTGTGAGCCGACTAACACAGTAGTATACAGAGAAAACCAAGCATCATCCAAGGACAAGCCATAAACACAAGTAAAAGCTTTATCAATAGCTGCGCAACTGTAATGTCAACATAAAGCTTTAAGCGAGAACGTCACGTGACCTGGCAATTTTGCACGGCGTTTAATGTCATCGCTTGCCTCGGAAGAAGCTCGGCATGACCACGCTGGGAAAAATATATTTGCCATCAATCTTCTGCTGTTTTCTGAATGGCCAGGTACCGCTTCGTCATCGCACAGAGCCCCCTGGCGACCAGAGTCGATCAGGAGTGAGAACTCTATTTATTTTTTCGTCTCGTGCGAGGCCTGGCCCTGGAGGCAATTCCATTTTCTCAGTGCCTCGTGTATGTAAGATGAACTTCATCTGCGAGGCAAACACAGCGAAACGCAAGAAGGAACTGAAGGCAAATTACACATTGTTTGTTTTAAACTTTGCATGTCTCTGCGCGAAAACGATAAAGTTGAAGGCTAAAACTGAAACCTGTCAAATGTCTTTATTATGAGAAAACAGAATGAAATTTTGTGACGGACGAGCGCGAGAACAAAAATTATGTCAACACAACACAAGGAACAAGCAGTTCTTTTGAAACTAGAGAAGTAAATAGAAAAAGAAATTAAATTGATAGAGACATTAAATAGATAAATAAATACATTTTATAGGGACCTATCGATTCGACTATTTGCTGATTCTACATCTGCCCTCAGTCGATTCGACTAGTCTATAGTAGATTCGACCATTGGCTATAGTGGATTCAACCAGAGCATCAGAAATGCAATGTTTCAGCCACGAAATAAATGAAAGTCGATTTAGTCTTGTTTATTTGCACTGGCTGACCTGTGCTTGTTGATATTTGTCACTTTCCTCATGTGTGTGTGTGTACGTGCTTTTGCGTGGTTAGTATAAATCAGTCATCACTCTTTACTTTGTTCCGCGGTAGCTTGAAACTTTGTCCTCCTTTACATTGGAAAGTAGCTTGCTTCAAGCTCATTTCAACACCAGCAATACTGGGTTGTAAACCTGACTTCAAAAGATGTAAGAATCGTTATGCTCAGAGTCCAGTCCGCTCACTTACTCGTGTGAACCCGACTTTCTCTTGTTTGTGCGGCTCCCTCTGTTTCTTTTGATCGTTCGTGTGTACTTTCGACCACGGGTAACTGTAATCGTTGGTCGAATTGACTGCAGGCTTTGGTCGAATGGTCTCAGTGGTGGTTAAATCGACTAGTGAGCGGTCGAATTGGTACTGATGGTCGAATCGTCCTATGACCAATTAATAAGTGAATAACCGGTTAAATAACAGAATAAAAGAAAGACGCCATCCTAAAAAAAAACAACAAAAAAAAAAAAAAAAAAAAAAAAAAAAAAAAAAAAAAAAAAAAAAACAAAACAAACAAACAAACAAACAAAAAACTAAAAAAAACCAAACCAAAAACAAAACAAAACAAACAAAAAAACCCCCCCAAAACAAAACAAACAAACAAAACAACCCCCAACAACAAAACAAAACTCCTAACAAACCCCAGAGAGTTGGAGCCCGAATTGAGCCAAACGAAAGGCCAGGACCATCGGATGGCCAGCGAGTGAAGACAGTGAAGTGTTAGACAAAAGGTCATGTGATCAGTCCTAGAAGCCACGCGCCACCTGTCCAGCATAAATACAGTTTACATCATTAACAAAATATCTTTTTTCTGACGCCATAGGTTCGTCTTCCAATTTTCCAGGTCTTTTCTTTTTGCGCTTCCTTACTGGTGTCACGATTGTTTGTTTAGCCTTTACGTGCCTATACCACTCAGTCACCGGCAGCACATGGGCCACGGAAATCATTTCTATAAATTGTTTGATTTTTTTTTAGTTTGACCTTTGAGAGGAAACTAAGGTTCATGGTTCTCCGTTCATCTCTTAGTGCAGACTCAGAACTTTGTTATTGCAGGAGGTCGTAATTGGGGGGTGGGAGAGGTAGTCTAAACAGTATTCCTGGAAATAGGAACTGGTATCCTATAGAAGCTCCGGTGGTCTCAACAAAGTTTCTGGAAATAGCAATGGGTACACCTGTAAATTAATACAAGCTGCAACGTACAAACAGACAAACATACTTTGAAGTGCAGAAGGATGGGATGAGATTCGGAGAAGCAGAATATGCAGGACACACGCACAAACGCATGCACGCTAATCATGTTTATACAACTACTTTTAATGTTCAGTGCAGCAAGGGACTGGATGAGGAGACAGGTAACCGGATAGCGACCACTCGGCACTTTAACCGGCAGTGACGTCAGTGGGAGATAAAATGGCGCCTCGTGGGGGATGTTCGTTTGCGATGGTGCAGCGCTGGGACACGCGAGGACAGTCTGCGAGACAGGCGAATCAACACCAGGGGGCGCTGGGACGGAAGAGAGCCAGGACCTGTCCTGTGAAGCTGACTTCCCGCCATCAAAATCAAACAGATTGAGTCGTGGACTTGTGAGAACTGCTAGCAACCATCACGCAAGCCGAGGACACTGCACGTGCAAGATGAGGATGGGGCAACTACACACCTACACAGCAACCACACAACACCCACATAATACCTATATTACACCCACATAACACCCACATAACACCCACATAACACCCACACAACAACACATCAACACAGTCACACCACATGAACGGATGGATGCTGCCAGTGTCAAAGGTCACGTCTGGGTGCAACCCCCTCGGCACGCTCTTTTTTCTATGTGCATATCTAATAAACAAATCAATGAAAAAAAATACATCAACAAAACCTAAGATTTATAACGGAAACATGCAAAAATTAAGACACATAAAGAAAGAGTAGAAGACAAGTCAGCTGCATGAAACAAAAAAAAAAAAAAAAAAAAAAAAAAAAAAAAAAAAAAAAAAAAAAAAAAAAAAATCCTCAACCACTACTCAAAGAAGGTGAGAAAAAAAGAGCGTAGATACCAAGGGAGACATAAAAATACCTAAAATATCAACCATCGAGCATGCAGTGGAAATAAGGAACAAAAATATGAAAACAAAATAAAATCAGACTTTAAAAATATTCTTTTTATCTGGCAAAGTTTAAACTAAAAAAAAAGTCAGTGACCCAGTTGACGATAAAGGAAAAAAAAAAATAATAAAAATTTAGAAATCAGGCAACATGCTCGAAAAGTTGTGTGTAGCTAAAGAAAATCGAGAACTGGTTTAAAAGAAAACATTATCCGTTGAGCCGGCACACACTGCCAGTTAATGTAAGGTTCAGCGAGATGACAAATTATAACAAGACTCCTTTTGATGGCAAGACTAATTCAGAAAAAGTTTGGGGTGAGAAAATTTAATTTAATAAGCTCAATTACAAAAGTGATACGAAGTTCATGGGATGTAAGACATTTTCCGGATTCCTTCATCCTCACTCAGTCCAAGACTGTGATTCACAACAAGAAGATTTTAAAAGTGTGTGTTATCCACCATGTAATCTTTAAAAATAATTACAAAAACAAAACGAAAGCCACTAGAAAAAGGTTTTCCTGGCACGCTGATAAAAGATAATGACAAAACGAACTTTTTGCCAGCAGAAGAAAATTGAAGTTTATGAAAGAACCCATCCCTCTAGGCAGGAAGGCATGTCTTTTCTTTAAACCTCGAGAAAGATTATAGTGCTTATTATGCTCAGGAGCGGTAAGAACCCTGATTATAGAATAAGGAGTGGTTTTGAAAAAAAAATAAAAAAAAATATTAAGGCGCCTTTGTCGCTTTTTACCCCTTTCTTAAGTTAGGTCTGTTTTTAAGCCATCTTAGCCCCGATCCTTAAGATTCTCTTATTGAACAAAGGAAAGATATAATATAAATTTTTGGATCGAGGAGGACAGCCAAAGGGATGAAAGACTGTCCTATAGAACCAGTTCGAACGAAAGTTCGTAATTCTCTTCCATACATATATCTGGGACCCTTTCCTTCTCTAGTAGACTGGTTACATGATGTTTCATGCAGCTGGGCCCAGCTCATCCTATCATGGTCAAAGTCGTTTAGTAAAATATTTTTTAAAAATTGAATATGGACGGAAGAATTTTTTTTATGCTTTGTATACATCCTATATACAATCCTGCACTAATTACGGAGGAGAGATATGTGTCTATATGATTGCATAATTTTATTAACATCTTCAAGTGTCTCTCTAGAAAATAACAGCTAAATATAGAAGCAATCAAGAGAGAAAAACAATCCTTTCAAACAGAAGATTTGGTGGACAGAGTTTTAGGGTTTGAAATGTGCTTACACGCAACATGTGTTCCCTGCCTTTAATTGCATCGAGCAGCGCCCTGGGGGTGTCAGGTACGGGTAGGCGGTGCATTTCTCACCTGGAGCATCGGAGGAGTGACAGACGGAGAGCATTAAGCTAATTATTCCCTGTGTAGTTTCCGCTTCTCCTCCCGGTCCCGTCTCATGTTGTCTGATGGGTGCTTCACTACTCAGCTTCACCCTCGTGCAAAGCAGACACACTCGCAGAACCCTCCACTTGGAAACAAGAGAATGAGAGAAAGAAAGAAAAAAGAAAGAAAAAAAAAGAGACAAAGAGAGAGACGAAGAGAGACAAACAGAGAAACAAAGAGAAAGACATAGAGAGAAACAACGATAGAAACAAAGATAGAAAGAAAGAAAGACAAAGAGAGAGAGAGGTGAAGATATCGGGGTAAGCTAATAATGATGTGGAAGGGATGGGAGAGAAATTAACCGGAAGAACAGCTCAACACAAAGCTCCGGGGTTATTTGTTGGTTTAACCGTTTGTCTGCCAGTTCGTCATTTTCTTTGTCTCTGTACACCGCTGCTTTTCTGTCCTGTTTATTATCTTCTTTTATACATTCCTTTGCTGCCTGCCTGTCTGCCTAAAGATGACTTTGAGTTTTGTTTCCACCATCAGTCAAGCGTTTATCGACTCTGCTTTTAACCAATGCGAAAATTTAATTAAAAAAAGATTCTTTGATTTACTGTCTGGGTTTGAAAGGATTACTCAGGTACGGTCAGTGGAGTCATTAGTTTCACAGTCAATGGCGGGTACGCACGGTACCCAGAGCTCTCTACCTGTGGCTGTCTACCTGGCTTCACTCTCGTGCAGGTGTGTTGCGCTCTCCAAGGTTCTGGGACTGAACAGCATGACAAACACACCTGCAGCCGTCTGTATTTGCACAAAATGAAATCAGAGCCATCTTGTTTAATAAGTGATTGAGAAAGATTGGTTTTGAAACTCAAATAATTGTATAATTAGACACACACAGAGAAGGAGGGAAGGAGAGAGAGAGAGCTCAAACTCTTGTTGATCAAGCCTCAATAGTGTTATTTTAGCCCTGATTGCCTTTTAATGGAGTAAACAAAAATAAAGAATTATAATCAGAATAAATTTACATTGCTAGTACTCTACACATTCACAATAATACGACAATAACAACATCAATAATAATAGTAATAATAACGATCGTCATTATCATTTAAGCAACAGCTTTAATTCACATTGTTTCGCCAAATTGTTTGTCAGTGAATAAAGTTTAATAAAGTGGCATTATCGCAGTTCATGCAGCAATATTAACACAAAATCACACATTCAAGAAAGAAGTAAAATCACAAAGGTATAAAATGTATCTCTGAGAAACAAGTACCCATCTTTTTATGTAC
>SRHC01001187.1:401678-429703 GCA_004794325.1 Pomacea maculata
TCCGCATGGACAGACAAACACGTATATATGCGTTTAATTAATTTTTAATTATGTACACGCATGCGCAGACAAGCATATAGGACGCACACACGCGTGGAATTGCATGCGCACACGTGCGTTACCGACATCCAGACAAATGTTCTCTCCAGGCAATAACACAAGAAGCTTCGAAGAAAGAGACTTTCAGCCAAACTACCCAGGATGCATTGTGCCGAGGCTTTTCTCATCACAGGAAGGACTGATGATAACCGTTATAAACCGCAGGCTACACCAACATCACAAATCAGCGTCTACATCTCGCCGACGCACCACTGATCATTGCCACTTTCACGCACCACAGACACTCGTCACGTGAGCCAATCACCGGCTGGGGTCAGAAAGATGCTGGGGGTCTGTGTTACGGTGCGGTTCCCGAGATTCTCGCGAGAAAGTTTTCCGTTTTTCGTCTCCCTCGCATCCGGTTACTAACCATACCCGACACTTTCCTCTCCTTGGTGATGAGGATCCAAATTCTTGCCCCGTGGCACTGGGAGTACCTGCAGAACGAGGTCAAAGGTCGTCGAAAAAGATTTCTGCACTTTAGTTGTTACTTTTGTGTGTGTGTGTGTGTGGTCCATTTGTCATGCAAAGAAACCTACTAATTTGCATTATCCACTGAGCTAATATTACAGACATCTCCGCTGTTATTTCAGAAGCAAAAGAAGTTTATAAACACCAATCCCCATCTCCCCACGAACCGGTGTTCATCTCTGGCTATGAAAGCGAGGCTTTCCCATTACTCCACGAGCAATTCGTTGCACTTAAAACTTCTCAAAAACCAAGAAAATCCTCATTGATTCAAAATATTCTCCACAGCCGTTTGTTCCGTTAATTCTCGATGGACAAAACGTTCAGCAGGTTGGGGTCATCAAGTGCCTTCATGTCCACTTCATCTCGAGGCTGTCTTTCCCAGACCACGCTGACTGTTTATGCAAGAAAGCCGAGGGCAGACTGTATTTGCTTAGCAAAGATGTGTTCGTCTGCCGTCAAGACCCAGACTGAAGATGTTCTAAGTTTGCTTCGTCCAAGCTTTGCCTTGTCACAGCGAGCGCAAGGATGTACTGTACACTTACATTCTGTAAAATAACTCAAACAACAAAGAAACATAACAAAGCACAAATGTGAGATAAAATTAAATAATTTAATATAGTATAAAAATAACATTTTAAATTATAATTCTTTTACAAATGTTCGATTGAGCGACTAATCCTACTGAGTAGTTTGCGTTTCAGAAGGGTTAATTGTTTTTGCCTTAATGACCTGTATAGGACTATGGGTTAAACTGAATTTGCTCCTTCAGTTATTGTATTCTACCTCAAAACTGCAGTAAATACTGGGAGATGCGATGTCGGTTCGTCCACGATTTGCTGAATCTAGGAGGCAAGGGGATGACATCTGGTCTCCATGAACACACAGTCGTTGGGTTGTTTTTAACCGATATTGCGAGAAAAAGCATCGATGAAAATGCTGATGACTCGTAATGCATGTAATAACAGAGATGATTGTAGAGAAGATAATATAGAAATACACATTAGAAGAATGAGTGCCCGAGGGGAACATTAGACACAAACAGGAAAAAAAATCTTTTGTCAAAAAAGACAATTTTTAAGATGATGAACAAATGCAGACAGTAGAACTACACGTGGCAGGGTTAATGCACACATGCCCGGATCTTGAACCTTAAAACGAATACATTTGTCATTAAACTTTGCAGGTGCGATATTTTGTCATGTATAAGCTTTGTAGACGGGGTTATGTGAATACAAATGTAGACAACAGAGTGCAGAGGCGGGCCATTCATCCCCTGTCCCTCTCATCCCCTCTCCACAAAATTGCGAGAGTAGTATTCATGCGAACATAATTTGTTCCTTTCTGTAGAGAATGGTGCTTGAGAAGAACAAATCAATTGATGAAATTAGAACGAATTGCGATGTCCTGCCAAACGACAAACAAATACAAAACAAAAAACCAGACTTGGAATGCTGTATTGGAAAATTTATCCTGTGAAAATATTGCTAATGAAAATGGGCATGGGGATCACAGGAACTATTATTCATAGAAACCAAATGATTTAATTCACCATTTATTTTTAGAATGTTCTAGAATCTTCTAGGTACACTACCGTAAATATAAATTTTAAAAAGAAAAAAAAAGTAAAATTGATGATGCAAAGGGTCACAAGCTAGCGAGGATAACAAAGTACACAACTTATTTAGGAAAATTATGCATAAGTAAAATAAAAATAAGAAAGACAATTATCTTGATTGCTATGTCTGAAAAGGATTTTTTTTCGTAAAAGATTAGGAATTTTTAAAGTTTAGAAAGTTTTAAAAGTGGTTTTAGTGTTCAGCAGATTCAGGTAGGAACATTTTACACACAGAATATAAGAAATGGATTAAAGGAGAAAAGGGCATTTAGACAAAAAATAGACTAGAGTCAGAGGTTTTTTCTGAGACAAAAGAGAAATAACTTGAAAAGCTAAAATTTTTTCCACTGAAAACTGAAATGGCCTTGCGGTGAGAAGATATTAGGCAGAAGTAAAGGAAATGGAAAAAAAACTATTCTTTTAGCTCACACACACACACACGCACGCACGCACCCGAGTTTCAGAAGTGACAGAAAATGGGGTATTGTGTTGAATACTCCATTAATTATACATCAGTCATACAGTACATTGCTTGGCAGCGAAGTCAATGAACTTTACTAAAAGATTCAGATATATACAAAAAGAAGAATGTGGATGCGATTGTCCTGAGTGAATGAAAGGACAATAGTTATTCAATGTTGTCCATTCACATGTGTGCTGTTATTTGTTTTTACACTTCATGATTCCAGATTGTTATTGTTTAGATGGGAACAGGGAAGGCCATCATGTCATCGGGTGATCTCCATGTCAACGCCACACAAACAATGTTTCCAGTCCGGTCCCACAGACATGCTATCTCTCTTCTCTATGGACAACCTTTACTGATAATCCCAATTTGTTTTCCAGCTGGAGAATACAGTCAACAGTAGTCATTAGTAACACTCTTCTAGTCAGAGAAGATAACATTTTCAACTTCATTCATGTTTTAATCGGACAAAAGCGAGGATACTTTGACTTGTCGATGATTCAACATTTTTCACTGATAACCAGCCTCGTCGTGGTCATTGTTGACAAAACGTTTTGTCAGACAGAACATGACAAACATGTTGACTTTTTTTCCCCTCACCCGGTATTGAATAATCGTTTCCCTCCACCCACCCGACATCCCCAAACAAATGACCAACTTGCTCTCTGTTCTGTTACAACCTTTCTCTCTCTCTCTGACACTGTTTTTCCTGTGCATGATTGATGAACAAACATCGGATGCTTGCTTCTCTTTAGGGGATTAAACTCTGGGAGCGATGTTTAACACTGTGAGTTCAGCGACTGGTCATAGTAGGGGTGCTTAGCAACACTGTTTGGTGCCAGCCAACGTGCTGAAAGGTTTGGCCACCCGGACCAGCCAGCTCAAAGACCATGGAAGACACTCTTGGACCAGGACATCGATTGGGCATTGAATGACAAATCACTATTTCTCCGACAGAGATTTACCCTCCCAGTATTGTGACTAGCAAGCCCGCAACCATAGGCTGAGTGAGTGAGCTGTGCTCACCTGCCCAACACCATGCTTCCTGGCTCGACAGTGTTAAAAATAAATGTTTTAGCTAAACGAATCTTTTTAACTATCCAAACATATCTCCATAACTATCCAGCATGCAGCGACATATTGTGCACCTGGTCTCAAGAGGATTCTGGGAATTAATTTGAACAGGACAAGATGGAGGCTTTTAAAGCGGTTGCTAGGGAAACTGAAATGTCGAGCGCTTGCGTCAGAATTTTATTTACTTTCGGCATTTAATTACTCGGAACTATTTTTTACTTATTTTGATTATTTATAATCTGTCAGTCATGAAGACAGTAGAAATGTCTTGCTAGAAATAGAATGCAAAATTTGGATTAGATAAAAATAATGAACAGAGATGTCACTTTTTAACAAATTAAAGGGACCTTTTAGGCAATTTTTTTTCAGATTGAAGAGACTCAAAATTTGATTATTTTCAATCTGTTATTATTTTATTTCATAACTCTGTCTTCTCATTTGTTTTATCAACGATAATCATTATGTTTAAAAATCAGTTACAGCTTGATTATTATTTGCTTACACCCACTAACCCGAGGTTACATGATGTGTCGACACATCTACTGACTACACCGTTACTATGGTTACAATCCTTATTAATCTTTGAGGTACATGCTTTGGAGTCCACAGATAAATACGGGTGGAGATGATGAGCTATCATTTACAAGCCACTGGTTTCTCCCTCTATAGTGTTTTCTTTATTCTAGGCGAACTCTAGTTTTGAACCATCATGCCTCTTACATCTGCTTCCCACAATTCTCTCTTTTTCGCTTAACTGCTCCGTGAGAAGTTCCTTGCTAACTCCAGCAGCTGATTAAACATGAATGGATCCTTCATAGCACCCGCAACACTGACATGAATCTTGTTCATGATTGGCTTTCAGAAAAAATGTTAATGTTTATTTTTCGCAACTATTTTCAGTTTGCTATTTTTTTTTAAAGCTAAATGACCTTTAAAATGGGGATAGAGTGAAGGTGGTAAGAGCAGTGAAAAGAGAGAGTGTATGAAGGAGAAAGGAGGGAAATTGTCTTTTATGCCGAGCCAGGAACTAAGGCAACGCAGCAGATGCCACATGCACAGAAAGAAAAGCATGCCTGAGACGAGATCTGAACCCAGGACAACCAGTCCTAACTGTATTCATGACAGACGCTAACCCTTGCATCACCGGACCGAAAAAAATCACCGGAGAGAGAGAAAAAAAAAAAGAGTGGATGAGTATGTGAGTGAAAATTTGAGAATAGATGACAAAGTGTGAGAAAATATTTATAATATTGTGTGTGTCATATGTGTATATGTTTAATCTATAAGTGTGTGATATGTGTGTATGTAGAAGAGATAGAGACAGAATGAATGAGAGTGAGTGAGAAAGAGTGAGAGTAAATCATCATCATCATCCTCATTATCCTCCTCCTTCTCCTCCTTCTCCTCCTCCTCCTCCTCATCATCATCATCATCATCATCATCATCATCATCACGACCGTCGACCCTCACTTCCCCACACTCTCTACCCCAGCCGCCATTATTCCATCACCGACGACCAGCAGCTACAGAATCACAGACGACTGACTTTCCATCGACCATCCTCACCTGATAACACATACAACACCTCCATCCTCTCGCCCTCCTCCCCCCACAACCGCCGACGGCAGCGGCGGTCAACGTGCGTGCGATCATCAGCAAGATTGCACACCTCCACTCTCGCGAGCAGCGCCATCTGGCAGGCAGCAGGACGGACAGGGGAGTGAACCCTTCTCACGACCAACAGTATTGACTCAAGGCGTCCCCATCCACAGCACTTCTCTTCTTCGTCGCAACCGGAGGACGGAGGGAAAAGGGAAGTGGAGCATTGGGAGATGGGGGATTGTGGATGAGGGATGGAGGTGGGGGATTGTGGATGAGGGATGGAGGTAGGGGAGGTAATGGAACACGTGCCGTTTCCTTCCCTGTGCTTACCTGCCCCTGAACGATCGTCTTTTCATTTTACGCCAGCCATTCAGTTAAAACAACATCCCGGCAGGTGAGTTTTTATGCCTCCTCTAGGCTGGAGGTACGGTGAAATAGTGTTTTCTTTAGACACGAATACGAATGAAGGGAGAGGAATCGTTTTCAACTGTTTTACCGCTCCTAGAAAAATTCGATTTGGGAGATGTTTGCAGAGCGATGTCGGCTGTCGTACTTGGAGTTTTGATATTTAGGAACTGAGTGAGGAAAGCATGAGTTACAGGTTCGCATTTTGCGATCATTGATGTTATTTTCGTGTTTGGTCACCGTGCCTCTGACAATCTTCATTTCCTTTCTACAAGCGCGATTTTGTGGATTCATCTGATAATGGCAGACTCCGAGTGATCTTGGTTCGAATCACATGTATGGTCAAGTGACATCACTTCCTATGGAAGTGATCCCAGGTGCTACATGAAGTATTGCTGACAAGAATATATCACACCGAAGATACGGTTATACCTGTATTTCATTTGTGACAACACTGGATAATCATACTTACACCAACTCACTGGCGTCACGTGTTGGCTCAGATGCTCGGCTCATGCATCCTGTCAAAACAATCAGCCTCAATTACCTGCAGAATCACCAGGGTTTGCTTACTCACCTGCTGCCAAAACACGTGTTTCGCTGCTGATATCTCGGTCGATAGAAAAACATTCCCAGCTACCCCAGATGTTAACATCCACGCCACCTGTGGATGCACAACCTATCTCCATTTCCGTTTGATATGCAATTAATGAGCTGCTCTTGAAACAAGGTACAGTTCCCTGACCACAGTTGCCTTGTTAATTGCTGGCTGTCCATCCCTAATTGCTGTCATGCGAGCAGGCATGCAGACCAACGCAGGTAAGTATATTGATGGAAGGTGGGTAAGAAAAAAGGTGATTTTGAGTGCGATTTGCAGGTGCAGCACCCGCCATGTTACAGGATATTTTTCTGTAAGTGGGGAGAGGGAGACGATAATGGACTGGGGAGGGAGAGGGAGGGGAGGGTATTCGAATGTTTATGAGAAAAATGTGGAAGAAGATCGGAGCGGCTGTGCGTGATGTTTATGATGAAGGCAATGGCTTAGCTACAGCAGCAGGGAATCAAATAACAGAGCCAGCTTTTAAGGCCAGACGAGAGAAAAAGTCGGAAAGAACGAATATCAGAAAAAAAGAAACTCGAGATGACAGTGTGCATGCTGGGATGCTTTCATATGCATGTATGCAAGTACGTACGTGGTGTATACATGTGTGTGTGTGTGTGTGTGTGTGTGTGTGTGACAATCTACAAAGTGTGTAACTTCAAAAAGCTTCATTTCATAGAAAAATTCTGCTAAACCAATAATTTATTTCTTGTTTATCTCCTGCACTTACATCACAAGTCATGCAAGCTTCAAAAACTGAAAAACAAACATTAACTAACTACACGATGAAGACTTTTTAAATCCTCCCTTGCCTTTATGATCCTTACAAAATTAATCAAATATAACACCACGAAATGTAACCCTGTCAGAAATAAATACTCCTTTTGTTTCATTTTAGACAAATAATTTCATCCTTAAAAAATGTCCTGTCTCTTAAAGTCTTTGCTTTGAAGTCGCAGTACAGAACGCCTCTTTCATCTCTGTCCTTTTCTTTTTCTTCTTTTTTTCCTGTATTGATTCAGTTTATTTGTTCTGATGTTTCATACAGTAAAAGCTGAGGTGGTTGTTATTTTGAAGAAAACCCTCCAACTGTTTGGGAAAGATGCTTATTGCTGATTACGATGCCAATAACCATGAATTTTAGAATAAAAGATTGTAAACATTTCTGGCAGAAAAATCGAGCGATCGGAGTTTCTGTAGCCACGAGACTGATCATCACTGATAGTGTGATGTAAATGACTGATGTGTCCAACTGATTGTCGCCATTGGATAACAGCATCAGGGATTTTAGTGTCTAAAATAATGGAAGGACAGGAAACCTTTCTACTTTAAATATTTACAACGTGCAACTGATTTGAATGACAGTCGAAAAGAAACAACAAAAAACCGGATTAATGTTTGGGAAGTTAGTGAAGTGATAATTGCGACAATCTTAGGGAAGATAAATTCTCAAATACTGATGTTTATAAGGTTTATAAGCGCAGATACAAGATGTGGAAATCCAGCCACACACACACACACAGAGACACATAGAGAGAGAGACATACACACAGACACACCTGCGCACACACACACATGCACACACAAAAATAAGATATGCTCAGTGTTTACAAAAATATCACATGTTTATTCCCGATTGCCAACGACAATCCAAATGATTTGACAAGCCACAAACTAAGCAAGACACTCACTTCTGGACAAGTGAAATGCAGAATATCTAATAACAATGAGAGATGATTTCCGACAGGGAACGGAGGAATAGTCAATTGTTTTTATCAAGTCCTATTCTTTTCTCTTTTATAAAATGTCCTGAATATTGCAAAACAAAAAAAAACCAAAAAAAAAAAAAAAAAAAAAAAAAAAAAAAAAAAAAAAAACAAACAACAAAAAACAAAAACAAAAACAAAACAAAACAAAACAAAAAAAAAAACAAACCCAAACTTGAATATAATTTTTTTCTTGACGAAATTAAGAGAAATGTTTCGAGCTGTCTTCAAGTTTGAAACCTTCTCCATTCCAAAATTCTTTTGAGCAGGAAGCGATTCTTTTCACTTTTCTTAACTGAAACGTTGAACTTCTGGGAATTTGAAATATTCGAATGAAAATACAAGAAGAACAGCCTTTTACATTCAAAAATAAGTAGAATGACGAATCAGTTCTGATTAAAGAAGATAGTTGATCACAATTCGCAGAAGTACATTAAAATTCACCAAATAGCAAGACAATGATCTATAAGCACCACCATGCTCTCTCTTTATTCCTCCTCACGTCCTCCGTCATTCCACGTAATGCAGTAAAAATAGATGAGGACGTATCCAGGTTCTCAGACCAACGACCTTTGTCTATCCACAGCCACATAAACAAATGTACGAGCAGGTGAAAACGATCGGAGGAAAAATAAATCTTACCTGCGCTCACTTTTAGTCTCATCAGTCTTTACTCGTACTATCTGAATACGTCAGTACTACTCTTTCTCTGCCTCCCCGCAGGGTACAAAAATATATGTTCCTCGTGAAGCAGATGTGGAATCTTCTATATCATTTTGACAGGTAGAAGTAAGTTGCACGCAGGATGGGAAAAAAGTTATCTTATTGTTCTACATTTTTCTCTGTCCTTTTTTTCCCCTTAGTAATGCTAGGAATTCAAAGATACAATATAAGCGAATCGCAAATATATTTAATAATAATAATAATAATAATAATAATAATAATACACATTACTGACTTTGCAATATATTAATATAAAAATTTTGGCTGAACTTACATCAGTCGCGTGCAATGAAAAAAGCAAGGATGAAAATTTTCTGTTTTTAGAAACCTCCTGTCTAAAGTCCTTTCTTTACTTTTGTACATTTTTTTTGAGACACATCTTTAAGTCTATTTTTTAAAAAATAATCAGTTGGACATACACTTTTCAGACAGTTCCAGACACTGTTGTCTCGTCTAACCTTCACAACAATAACTTGATGGGAATGGAAAGAGTTTTGCTAAACTTTTACCTGCAGTACCCTCTTCAATTTCGGACTAACGGTACAGAACGAACAGTTGAAAATAATGGAGCAAATGGCAGTAAAGAAGATCACAATAGCTTCCACACATCACTCGACAACAGGATAACTTTCACACTGTATGGTAGATTGAAATGGTCAACAATCACAAACAATCAGACAAAGCCTGCATCACTTCGGGGATGGCACTCTTTCTCAGCCCTGCACTAGCACACAGAGCTCTCCCGCGAAGCATGTATCACAAGTTCCAATGTAAATATTAATCATCATTCAAAGAATCATCTTACTCTATATGTAATAGGACTGGCACTTTAAAAATGTGACAAACAATCGGGGTTTGAAAATACAAAACTTCAGCGTACACAGAGCGGAACATCGTTCTCCAATGAAGCAAATCAAACGCAACAAAGCAGCAAGAAAATAAACTTTTGTGAAGTCAAAGAAAAAAAAAAGGAAAAAAGGGAAATGAAGATAGATTAGTTCCTTTCCTACCAACACAATCTGTATCCTAGAACACACGAAGAACCCAAAGAATTTTTGTTTTCACTGACAGGCAAGGTAAATCGAAATTGTATTTCTAGAAGCAGCTGATAATGAATGCACCAAGGTAAAATTCTGTAAAATATATCACCCAACAGGACAGCAGCTGTGGACTGGTAAGTGGCACAAAACAAAGAAAAACTCCACTACAAAGAAAAGGAAATCCCACAATTCTGTTCGAAACACTGTACGCACGATATCGAAAAACAAATCTGACATCTATACTGGCTTTTCAAACGATGACATCTCATAACTTTGGTCATTTAATATGAAGCGTTTAAGGGGTTAAAAAAACCCAGACAACATTTTGATACACAAATCTTTCAAAAACAAAACTGTGTAATTAAAACAGTGAGAATCGGATTTTGTTGCAGGCACGCATGCGCGAACAAACATACATACACATCCACAAGCGCTAGTGATGCTCACGTGCTTGACACTAAGTAGTCGCCAGGTCACACAGGTCACACAGGTCACACTCTGCAAGCAATTATGAAGGGATGTTCCTTTGAGATCGCACAAAGAATTCCATGACTGTGGTTATCTGATGTAACCACTCATCCGAAACTAAGGGATGGATGCTGGCTGGCTCTGCCGGAAGCCTACCAGCCGCCATATTGGAACTCGTAAGGCGATGCTGTCTCAGGATTTGGAATGGCCTGTCGCTGTATTATGGTATTTTTCCGCAAAGTTATACTTCATGATGATATTATGAGTGGTAGAATGACTACACCTGGGCTTCACAAACCTTTAAATGCAGATGCAGGAACAACAATATTCCTTATGTCAGTAGGGGAAATAAGACGAGAGAAATTTTTAAAAGCAAATAGAGGAAACAAGATAGAAAAAGGAGGTATCCTATAATGTCCTACAAGTAGTATAAACAAAGAAAATGGACAGATGGCGCCACCAAACAGAGAGCAGGATGCAACCAATGTCGGTGACAGTGACTGCAATTTTTTAGTCCTCTTCAAAAATCGCATGATCTGTGGAACAACTGCTCAAGTTTTTTTCTCTCTTCATGACAATGCAGTCGCGTGCCTAAGAATCACTAAAATCCGCAGACTGAAACTTTATAAAAAAAGCAAATTATTTGAGGCTTTTTGTTTCAAAACTAATTCTTTGACCAAATTAATTTGGGCCTCTTGTTCACTCCGTTGTCATAAATTTTTTTTCCATCTTTTTCAGTCTATTTTCAAATAACAGATTTTTCCCCCCAGGAGCTATCTTTCATCAAGAAAATAACAATACTGGCTTAAAATCATCCCCTTTTTGGTGATATATTTCAATAAACTTTAAAGTTAGATAATTTTCGTATAACATAAACAGAAAATATTTATCATTTTTAAAATTGAAATAAGAAAAGAATGTTAAAAAGCATGTCTAGGTCGGTGAACTGCTCATTGATATACACTGTACTTCTTGAAATTATCTATGATTTGAGTTCTTACAGGCCCTGCTGTTCTTTTTTTTTTGATGAAAAAATTGACAACAATAAAGAAACAGCAATAAATCTATTTAAGAATATTTATGGTAAAAATTCTTCAAAAATACTTAATTATTTATATCCTGGCTTAAAAAAGACTTTCGAAAAGGGCTCTTGCACGTGACAAACGGAAGGGAGGCACAGGTAGAGTAAAAAAAGACCAGGTGTATTGCTGAACGGGATTTATTCGGAGGAAATGTCACAGGCTAAGCGGAGGAATTAGCGCGTGACAAGCACGTGACAGGATGAGGGACGTGGATTCACGAGAGTGTGTCGAGCGTTCACCGCAAAAGTAGATAAGTTTTTCAAGATGGAGATACCATTTACCAATTGTTGGTACAGGGGGGTGAATACTTATATTATCGAAGCACAGGCACATGATGTTGATGATAGGAAAGAGAAAAAAAAATCTTGGATTCTCCATCAGCCCCACATGGTGAATATTGCAAATACACAGGATGGCAAAGCTGCATAAGTTTGTGGCAAACCAAGAATATTTCCTTTTTTTCAAAATAGTTATTGATAGTTGAGTTTCTTTTTCATAAAAATCTTACGGAATTGATAGAACATTCATGAATTCTTTTCAAGTAGAACAATAAACATATTAGATCACCCTTCATCTCGCATCTCATATAAACAAACAAAATTAACTCACGGCACGATTCCGATAAACAAATTTACAAAAAAAGTTGTACAAGAGAAATGGTTTAAAAAAAAACTGGCTGTGACTTCATCAACGATGACAGTCGCTGGCGATGTGTATTTTTTCAAATGGAAAGAGACTGTTCGCACTTTCAACCCTAGACACCATCTGGCAGAGCAAACATGGATCGGGAAGTCCTTATTTTCGGGATTCCATGTTCTCAGGGATGCAAGGTTCGTGACTGAAGTGTATTGGAACGAGACAAGTTTTTTCATTTTTCAAAAACACATTTCAATATACGTCACTAAGACCACACCAATATGTGCTCGTGTCCGGTGAGCGTGCAGTTGCAGGAGCAAGAGTTTTTTTTTCTGCTACGACCAAACAGCAGAAGCATTCATCACATCATCGTCATCATCATCATCAATGGTGCGTTTAATTTGTAACATCAATTGACTGGCGCAGCAAGTTATTGTTGGTTTGGATCATTTTGTCGGAAATCCACTCAGCTTTTTGGCATTCATTTTTTTGTTAAAAACTGACCTTTGATTTGACATGCACAGCAGACTGTCCCTGCACGTGCACCTAGTTCCCTGAAAAGCACGTGCGACAAACACACTTTCACTGGCACATGCGTAGTGTCCTCGAGACGCACGCTGCGAGACTTTGCGAGACTTTGCGAGACGCAGACCGAGCACAGGGACACTGGCCATCCGACAGGTAAGAAAGACACTCTAGGTGTGTTTCGACAGACAGAAACCACACACATTGGTGGTGCTGGAAACAGCGAGTTCCACGCAACCAAAGGTTTACAACACAAGTGCAGGAGTCAGTCCTGTGGAAATTCGCAGACAGAGAGACAGACGCGTGCACTGGAGTTTTGGGGACACATTTTTTTCTGACCAAGCGTCCAGCACTCATGGTTGTCAGTGTGGTTAGTGATGAACATGTCCTCGGTTCTTTGAGGAGTGTTTACGATGATCCAGTTTCATTAATAAAGGGCGATTCAACAGAATCCTACAGAAGGACCTGTGGAAATGATTTTCATTGGGTTGGATTTTTTCCAGGAACATTCCACCATGATGCCACTTTTGTTTTTCGTCCAAAAGATTACAGGATCGAGCTTTAGGAAGGGTCATAAGTCGAGCCTAAAGGTCACGAGGTCACTTTCGACAGATCTTCCGAATTCAAGCACAGTTGTTTCCTTTTTTGCCAAAAGTCAGAGACTCCAGCAGAAGAACAATAATAGAAGCGATAACTCCGTCATCGTAATTTCTGGCTCATGAAGAACACAGTGATAAAAATGATGAAATGAGCCAATTATTTTGCTAATAAACGCACGCGCATGCATACACATCAAACACACACACACACACACACACTAATTATTTCATATCTTCTATATCCACTCTATAATGCATACTCATGCTCACATAACATTGGCAGATAGCAACTTTCTCCCTCATAAATTCAGAGATGATAAGACCTTATATTGCTGGATCTTTTGGCATGCATCTCTCTCTCTCACACCCACGACAGCGCACTCCAAATCCATACTAATGATTGTTTTCTTTTTCCCCCCACACGAGTCTGAAGTCACACTGTTCCTTTTGTCCAAAACATTTTTTTCCATTGTAGAGTCTCCATTTAGACAACAAATACTCAGTCCCTTGTCCTAACCTCATTTCCGTGACAAAGTTCTCATAACTAGATCTTGAAAAGGCCAAAGTAGTTTGACTTGGGGTCTCTGGCCACCATGGAGAGGTTGGACACCTTGACGAACACTTCATCACCTTGACGCAGGTCGAAGATGGCTCCCAGGTAGCTCGTGTACTCCCCGAAGGACTTGTTGGGGCCCCAGCATTTGGTGATGGAGTTCTGGATCAGCTTCTCCTCTCCTCCGTTAGGGTAGATGATGTTGTATCTGTAGAGGTAGTGGGAGAGGCTGGGGGACTCGGTGGTGATGCCCTGGGGGTTGCTGCCGTGCACGCTAAGGTACTCTAGGAAAGAGATCTGACTGTACACGTAATATTTTCCGTTTTCTGGGACAACAATGCGGCCGTGACGATAGGTCACGTGGTTGGTGAAGGCCAGGTCCTCCTCGTGGATCCATTTAGCAACTGGAAACTGGCGGCCAGGCACTGGTCAACAGAAAAGGGACATAGAAGGTACAGACAGCAGAACATGTGACAGGTAACTGAGTGCAACCTGATGAACAGGTAAGACATTGTTGTGTAGAATGTATGACAGTAGTTTGTATTATTATATTTTTAATATTTTTGGATATGACTTTTCTCTCTGTCTCCTATCTTTATTATATTTTAATGAAACATCACTAGTCCTAAACTAATTATTGACTTTCTGGTTACAATGTGCAAAGACAATGTGAGTGGTGGGAGTAATTTCATTTTAAAAGAAGATTACAGACGGCTTTTCATTTCGTTTAATTACATGATAGATTACATGACCCATATATATATATAAGACATTCGCTTTCTCGTTAAGAGATGAACAAGGGCGTTAACACATCAAAGGGAGCTCACCTTGGTTCTGATCCTGGCGTTGAGGGTAGCCCATCAGGTGGGCGGCCGGCTTAGACTCGGCGCTGCTTTCGGATGGCGATGTGTGGGGCCTCATCTTGATGTTTCCTGCAAACAAAGACCAAACAACGATCAGGATAGAGCACAGGGCTACTGCGTTACAAAATCTCAATTTAAGAAAAAAAGCTAAAATTGTTTGGTACCCAGTCCACGTTTATGTACCTCAAGCGACTGAATACACAAGGCAGTGCAGGGGTATGTTGATATTTAAAACATACTTTTTCACCAACAATAATAATAATAAGAAAGAAGGGAAGGGATAGAAGGAAAACAAAAACGAAGAAGGAAAACAAAAGAAAGACTCAGTTGTTAGTCTCTACATCGGACACCGAAACAAAAGAAGGCGGAGGGTAACGCAGGAGAGGGGGCTAGCAATCGTCACAGAGAAGGTGCAGGCTTGGGCTTGCTGGATCACGTGACCCGCCCATCCTCTCTCCCTCCACGACACACCGATCGACCTCCCTATCCCCCTCTCCCACTTCCCCCCTGTACAAGGCTGCTTAACCCTACTTTGCTACGTCCCCGACACGTCAGAACCACGTAGCCGCAGCACGCCGTGCGCAGCTAAACGCAAGGGCAGCGCGGTCGGCGACGAAATCCCTGGGTCTGGAACCGCCACTTTTGTCTTCTCACACAATCAGGCCAGAAGGCAGGGATTGTCTGCCCACTGCCCGCCGACAGGGGTTTTTTTCAGCATGGCTTGGCGCTCGGTGCTGCGGTCACATAAATAGATTTGCGAGCGAGGGGCTAAGCGGTGCAAACATCCAGACCATCACGCCAGGCGTGATAAGCTGTATGATGCCCACTTAAAACTTGCTCACCCACTCCCACACCATCCCCCTAATCCCCCAACCTTTGCACGAAAAGATCATCATCATCATCGTCATCATCAACATCCTCCTCCTCCTCTTCCTCATCATCATCATTGCAACGTGTCGCGGTATTCTGATTGTCAAGAAGCTATAAGAATGTAGTCATGTGGCAGGGTATAGTGTACACTCGGGGTTTACTCCCAGGCAGACGACAAACACCAGATGAGGGCAGGCCAAGAACGTGTCTATTTTCTGTTCATCTTCATGACAGATGGAACTAGCGGGTCGCGAGGGCACGCATGACAAACTAGAGCCACCAGCTTGCCAAAGAAAATATCTAGGTTATTTCTTTTCATAGCATCGCTGACATCATCAGTGCTCTTGTATACTTATACTCTTTCATTTGATTTATTAGGTGAGTATAGAAAGCTGGGAAAGCAGGGAGGTGCTGAAGAGTAAGGGTTGGAGAATTGGTGTTTTAGCCATCAAAGAAAAAACAGAAATCCCGGTAAACATTGCCACACGCAGAGAAAGAATAGCAAGCCTTAGATGAGATTTGAACCCAGTCTTCACTGTATTGGTGACAGATATTAACCATCGGGCCAACAGATCTCCTGGAGGAGCTGAAGAATCAGTTTAGAACCCTAAACCACGTGATTAAAAGTCTTCGTGGTAGTGCATATTTTAATTTGAGATATTGTTGGTTTACACTTGCAGCCAAGAACTGGACATTCAAATTTATTTTCAAATTTTCAAACCGCTCGATAAATCTTTTTAGCGGAAATTGCGTATCAGTAAACAACTGCGGTTTACAAACAATCCCCAACAAAAGATAATTGCATGAACTGTTTAAAAAGGAATAATTATCTGTTCCTCATTAAAGCGTTGAGGTCAGTTATTGTTTGTCGATTAATACTAATGAGTCTACATATGAGAACACGACACACAAGAAAGACCTTTCCCAATAATGACGAGCCACTCATTAAAACTGATGTGCACGGAGCTTAGAGTTCTCTCCCATCTCACTTTCCTTTCAATTTGAAAAAAGACACTCGTTAACCACTTTCCTGCCTAGGGCTGATGGAAAGAACTCCACTCTGCGAACGGATGTGAAACCTCTAAGGTTTCTTGGTAAAGACGACAACGAAACTGAAGATTCGCAGTTCCGTTTCTGTGCCGGTCGTTAACACAGATCCCGATGATCTTTCCGCCCCCTCCATCGCATGTTTTTCAAGCTTTAGGAACCCCAGAGGCTATAACGGTTGTCTACATTCATAAAGGACGTCTGCTTGTACAAGTTGAACAGCTTTTAAAGATGCCGCTGTTTTGTTGGCTCATGAATTCCAAGTATTTCCATTGAAAACGTCAGGATGCTCCAGACGCCACGTTTATGAAGTCACGTGGGTTTAGATGATTCATCTAAATGAGATTGCACGTGGTGGACTAAGTAAACAAGTCGTGAAGATGGTAGATACTCAACTAGATACTCAAATAAAGCAAATAAAGTCCCTGCATCCTGACATGATTAACCTGTCCCGCAGCATCACGTGATGGGAGGGTTTACAGCACAACGGATGTGTCTATCCTCACAGCCTCCCTAGAGCTCGACACATAACGTCTTCTGACGACCACAACAATATTTTTCTTCTTCAAATGTTATTGCGACTTCATCGTCCTTAGAGGGGAAAAGAGAATGGTACAATTTTCTTGCCGTTTCTGACGATGTTTTCACACACAATAGCCAACAGCGTTTGGACACTTCACAGACTCAGAATAATGACTAGTTTGCTTCTGACATCCGGCTATATTGTCGTCAACAACGAAACACAGCGTGTGTCAATGGGATTTCTTTCTCTACAACGCTTGACAAGCCCCGGACCAAAGGCTTGACATTAAAGACTTCTAATAGCTTGCCAGATTCCCAGCTGTGCAACACGAGACTGGAAATGTTCGGCAAGCCTCTCAGAACCAGACCGACAGCATGTCTTTGATGCTGCCTCAGGAGCAAGGTTATTTTGGTCTTGGTGTGGGCGCCGAGAGAGGGAAGGAAAAGAAACAAAATGTCTGACTCCGTTGTGGTGCACGGGACTGTGACAAAGTGAATTTATATAGCGCTTTACCCACCATCAAAGGCTTTCTCAAAGTCGTTACAAAATTATGATAATGGTCTCAAAACAAACAGTTCATTGCATTATTATGTTAAAATACATCAGAATATCGATGTATTGACTACATCTCAGTACTACTACCACCAAAATATCTTTTTCTAGCCTTCTCTTCTTCTTTGACTGTCTTTGGACTTTGGATTTGTAGTTGTAGTAGCGTCAGTGGTAATAGAAGTGTTTGAAGCCAAAAAAAAAAAGCTTTATTCGAAAGATATAAATAAAAATGTGAGAAACCTAAAAGAGAAATTTCGAAGAAGAAGGCGCAGCTCAGTACAAACATTTCCTAATGACAAAAACAAGAAGTCAGCCCCTTGCTGCACTTTTGAGCGTAGTCTTAAGCGATTCTTAAGCGTCTGAAGTGCTGCAGACATGGAACTTGTTTCGCAGCATGTTCCGTTAACCATCCCTTCTGTTTGAAAAAGCAGTTACTCCGAGTGAAACTGCACAGCCCCATAACACAAAACAATGGAGGTAAGTTTTTGTTTGAGGGAAAAAGAATTCCGGCAAGTACATGACGCCATACTTGATGTCTCAGCCTGCGGGCATCCCTCCATTGCTTGTCTCAGGTGTGAACTTAAGACAGAGAGCTCACATGAGTGCAGCTATTCGTTTCTGTCGCCGAGGCGATAAAGATGAGAGACGATGATGTAAAACTCGTGTCACAAAGACATTTACATCTAGACTTTACGAGAACCGACTTCTGTTTCAATTCGCGTTTTTGGCATGGTAACAACAGCCATGCAGGAACTCATGGGAGAGAAAGAAAGATATAAAGAAGAAACGAAGACAAAGAGGTGAAGAGAAAGAGAGAGAGGACATGAACAATGATTTATTGATATATGGAGACAGGCTGTTATCAAAGAAGAGAACCATAAGGTTAAAGCGAAATGATAACACCAGTGGATTAAAATTAAGCTTCAAATTTTGAATATGTGAAGGTATGTGTGTGAGCTTGACAGAATAATTATTAACAGAATATTTTTCGTGTCTTCTTTCTTAACCAACCCAACCGAACCAATAGTAATGACCCATCGTCCTATGAGAAAAACGTACCAGGCTCCTGGCAGCAAAGGGAAATTACTTCGTGTTGTAAGCACATCAGATTACATAAAAACATGCCACAGAGCTATAAATATATATTGAGAAAAATGTGAATGTCGAGCGTAATAGAATAAAAGTAAATAAATAAGACCGGATTTCAAGGGAGGGAAGTTCTGAGGAGGGCAAGGAGAGGGGAGAGTACAAGAACGTATGGAGACAACAGGTAAAGGTCAGGCAAGGGAGACCATCAGACGCTGTTTAGGAGGCTTTGCCAGACCTCGTGACAAGCAATCGATGAAGAAAACAAGTCAGTTAGTCGTCGTGCGTTCTCTCGTCTGTCATCGCGTGACGTCTCATATTGGAGCAGGAGAAGAAAAGAAGTCAGCCTAGATTACATGACCTTTTGACCACTTTGAAGTTTTTTTTTGCGGGAAAATTACAAGAGCGAACAAAACTACCAAGATAGCAGGCTTCCCATTATCATCTTCCATAAAAGTACGCAATAAAAAGTTGTGAGAGAGAGAGATGGAGGTGGGGAGAGAGAATAAGAGAGACAGGATAGAGGAGAGTTGTCGCTGTCGCACAGCAAGAGATACAATGGCCAAAATAAAATTTTTAACATCCAGGTCCAAGGTCTGGCTCTGTCATAATTCTCCATATTTCTCTGTGCATCAAAAATATTTGATGATGTAGCTCGAGAGTCATTTTTGCATCTTGCTACTCTTACGAGCTTGACAGACCAGAAAGCGGAAAAAGTTTAAAAAAAATAGACTTGCAGATTTTCTTGGCAGCTACAAAAATACCGGTTATTTTTTCTTTAATGAGACAGACATACTTTTTGTTCCAAGAGATAATGAGTACTTGCAGTAACATCGGCATCAGACCTAGGTTATTTCCGGATGCTCGAAGACGAGTCGATAGACATTACCAAAAGGTCCCTCCCTTGGCTCTGAAAGGTCTACAAGAGTACCTTTTTAATTTTTGAAACCACTAGCTTGACTTTCAAGATAGTATTGAGTAAAATCAGGTTGAATCCTGCTCAGCTCTCAAAATAAAGATGAGGCAGACACCGTGACGCAACAGAACTCTCTGGAAACATCGTATGATTTCAACTCTTGACAAGGCTCAAAGCAAGCGTGTCCATGAGTATACCTGATATTTTCTGTGAATAATTATGTTAGAAGGTTTGTATCTCGATAAAGCTAGACTGTCGTTTACAAAAATGTTGGTAAAGTAATATTTTGTACTGCGCTCAACCCAGTCAATCCAAAACAGAATCTTGCAGTGTTAATCACCAAAGGGTGCAGAGTACACAAACTATACGAAAACGTTTTTCGTTTTCTAGTTCTTTTGATGAATAACGGGTCAAAATAGCGAAAAAAGATTTGTCTTTCATGCGTGGTTAAGCTTTTCAAGTCATGTGAGGTAGTTTTGGCACTTCACGTCTTGGTCTTAAACAGAGGCCATGACCTGGGATAGGGTAGAGAGGATAGACAGAGGAGAAAGAGTTGCAGAAGGTAGAGAACTCTCTTCTGTGGCGATCAGGCGGAGCGGAAGCCGAGCCCTAACAGAAGCAGCAGTCCGTGACAAGAGTTCAGTTCAGCAGAGTTTAGTCGTACATTGCCATGCTGCCATCTTGACGTGTACTCAGCATCTTTGGTAGATTCCGTTTGAACGCATCATTACAACCTCGGCAGGGCCTCGCGACGCGGAAGGTTTCGCCGCCTGATGCCGCGCTGCAGCTGCTGCGTTACTCTGTCAGCTCGTTGCAAGATGAAGATGCGTGGAAGACAGCGGGAGAGAGCGCAGGGGTGTTGGGGAAAGGGGTGGGGCGGGCTGGGGTGGGTAGGAAGAGCGCCAGGTTGTCAGGCACAGACAGGTGTTGTTCTTGTAAACACGAGCAGTGATAAGAGTCTTTGGTTTCTCCCGCCGCCAGTTCGGGCTGGGATGCTCAAACAGGTGAGACAGGTAGACTATGATGACGATATATTAACGTCAATGTGAACTACTTTGTGTATGAGTATATATTTAAGTATATGTCTGTGCGAGTTTAAGACAGAGGGAATAAATAAGGAAGTAAAATCATTGTAGACTCGTAAACAGCAATTGCCAAACCATAAGTGCTGGGCAACAAAAAAACAAAAACAGAAAAAAACAAGCAAAAAAAAAAAAACAAACAAACAACAACAACAACAAAACCAACAAAAAAAAAACAAAACAAAAAAACAAACAAAAAAAAACAAACAAAAAAAACCAACAAAAAACAAAACAACCCCCACCCAAAAAACACCCAAAAAACAAACAAAAAACCCAAACAAACGAAGCATGTTTGTTATGGCTCAGAAAACGTTTGTCATGGTTAATAATAAAAAAGGAAAGAAGGAAAAAATTGACGCATGATCATGTCAAAAAAAGGAAAAAAAATGGAAAAAAATATGCAGAGCTGTCAGTAACGTTTGCTTCCCCCTACTAGTTCTAAAGAAAGAGAATGTCGAGGAACAGATGGAAGGAAAATTGGTGAAAATAACCGAGGAAACAAATATCCACACACAGCGAGAGAAAGCGGGAGTAGAGAAAGCAAACGCGCGCGAGAGAGACCACGTGTGTGCCCGCCAGAAGATGAAAGATTTCCCTCAAATAGAAAGCAACCAGCCACGGGGTGTACTCGCTGTTTGGTAGCAGATACCACAACTCACTTCTTCATCCGCAACACGATCATACCACTGGCATTTGCACGTGCCCGTCGCCGACGTGGGAGGCTGTGATTCAGACCTCGGTGGAGGTTCAGTTCAAAGACCCTGTAGGGCCAACGAACGTGCCTGCACGCCAGGAAGAGATCCACGCTCTTCAGGACGAGATGGCGCGCGAGGCTGGGCCTCACCATGGCAACCACTTGTGGGCAAGTTTCTGCATGGGCAACAATCCACTGAGGTGAAACCTCGCGTCGCCTCTTTTCATGCTTGCTTTCCCAAGGGCACGCAGTTACCATGGGAACCGCGAAAGAGTGGGAACGTTTGGCATATGTGAACAACATATGAGTTTCTCTTTTTTTTCGAATATTCTATAACCAGCACTGTGTCTGAAGCTGCTTAGTTTTGTATCACACGAGGTCCCATCTCTCTACAGCAGACAAACAAGGGATGGAAAGAAAGATAATATAAGAAAGTCTGTGTTCTACAGACGTGGTCCTGCCTCTTCATAAACCACTTGGCCCCGCGGCTGCCAGGTATACACAGGTACACAGCCTCTCGCGAAAAGCTCAACACAAAGGTCCCGCTTGGCGCTTCCTGAACCAAACCCTTCTCTCCTTTTGTGCCTGATAATCTCTCTTTGCCTGCAGGTAAGATGGCATTCTTGTCACAGGTGTGCTACAGAGGTCGAAGCCGTTTTTCTCACCACCGGAAAGCGCGCATCCTGCGGAAGATACAAGCCGTGTTTTGATTGGCTTGTTCTGGATGAACGGAGGCTTGACTTTTTCCCAGCAACACGCTTCCTGTTTCCTTTCCGATGTCTTTCTGAAAACACTGCTCGTCAGCTGCGGTGGAAAGAGTCGAGAATATTCTTTGAAGATGGTGGCAGGAGGAAGGATAGCGGCAAAATAATGGCAGAGCTGGTTACAAAGAAACAAGCATACACAACAGGAAACACCATATCTGGAATCTATGGTAATCAGAATATCTTCTAATGGAATCATAGAAGGAGAAAGAGGAATAAGTCAAATAAAAGGTGTAATCTCCTCCAGGTTTTTTTCTGTACATGTTACACACGCAAGGAAAAGTATGTATCTACATCTGGGTGCTTGTTATTCTCACTCTCAATCCTCTATATCTCTCTGTTGCGAGGTGTGCATTCAATTTATATGTTTCCAGAAAGATCTTTCTACAGACGAAAATGGTGAGAGGAAGAGGAAGAGACTTGAACGAAAAACCTGTAGCAACCAGGGATAAATAATATATAATGTTTATGAAACAGGTCGGTGTTGAGAAGTAATTTTTTTTACAATATCTGATAGAAAAAGATACACATGTCTTGTTTATGGACACACAACGACTTTTCCCAGCAAAAAAACCAGGCAAAGCTGATAAACTTTTCACATTTCCACTGCGTAAATGAGACGCCAACCATCATGACCTGGGTCAGGCTAAAAATAGATCCTTACAAGGACCGCTTTGAATTGGATCACGTGGTACGTGCAAGCTGGAAGTCCTGCAGTGAATGGAACTCCCTCAGCCTGAACTTCCTGGAGTCTAGGAATATATTCCACGCACACAGAGGTCACAGAATAGACGTGGAGTTATCTGATCGTTCTGGGAGTTATCGTCCTTGTTGTTGTGGTGTTTGCAAGACTATTTCAGCGGTACACACACCTCTCACCAACATGACAAGACACACTTGTCTCTTCTAAAAGCAAAGCCATGTCACAGAAGCCTGATGTTTAGATGATATCGCCAAAGTGCCGGTGTGTGTTTCAATTACACTGCAAACAGAATATCTTTCTGTTTATGACCCCCCCCCATCTCGCGAAATAATTTTAAAAACTTTGAAACAAGCTTTTTTTTGTTGGATAATTGATGATAACTATATCTCCTTGTCCAAGAAAATAAGAAGGGTAGAAATTACTGGGGTGACTGGGAGAAGAGTGGACTGAAGAGGTAGAGGAGAAATAAAACATTGTCAATTCGATTTACGAACAGCAAAAGATTATTTTATCATTATTGTATAAAGGTTCCTGTGTTGATACAGTTATAACTATATTTATGGACAAGATTTTGCTAACTGCCACGGTCACCCTAACATGTAGTATCAAACACAGTCACCATGCAGTGTGTCGATGTGTTTTCCAGCACTTACATATCTACATATGTCTATCTACTATGTAAATTTTCTGTATTTCAAACCTTCCTGAAAATAATCAGTATTACATCTAGCTGTACTTTAAGTAAAAAAACAACAACAACAATAATAATAAAAATAAAAATAAATAAATGCGAAATTTGTAAAGCGCCTACTCACACTTTTAAGAGGTATGCTCTAAAAATAAACAAATAATAAATAATAATAATGAATAATAATTTATTCAGACCATCGGTATCTCAAATTATGCATCAGCTTTTCCAAGCAACTGTCTCCAGCCAGTATCATCAATCCCAACAAAATAAAAGTCTAAAAATAGACTACACCATAGCAGCTGCAAAATATTTCTGTCTTTCCAAGGACGCATGGAACAAAAAAAATAACTTCATGATAATGACGCAAAATTAAAAAAGATAAAAGATAAAAAGGGGATAACGACGTCAAAGGAAAAAATGACGTCATTGGTGTGATTCTCCTTGCACCGGAAGTTCTCGCAATGGGCGTCATTTACTGGAAAGGTCAAGTGTAACGTTCCACGCACACGCAAACAAAAACTAGACAGCGACGCCTTTCCTCTCCCTTCAGGTGTGGGTTGCCGCGACGGAAGTACTTTGTTCTGCGGAGCTGCTGTCCAGTGTGGTTGTCAAGGCAACACGAACACACGTTGTGAATAGACAGCTAAGGTTCGAAGTCCTGGATTCTTTCCGTGAGAAGCGCACAAAAAGCTTAGCTTTCATCCCTGGTGTGGAGTACCCCGGTGTTTCCATGATGTTTATTTTAAGTCTCGGCTGACTGAGCGCTAAAATGTCGCGCGAATAGGATTGTGGGAAAGATAAAGAACATGATAATGATGAAGTGTTTTTTTTTCAGGAGGACAACAAGGTTTTGTAATCTTTGAGATCTTAAAAGCACTTGTCTTCACAGCTACGATGCCTAACTATGGTAAACCTAATTCTTGGCAGTCCTGTCCTGCTAAAACGTTGACCTAATAAGTATAGATGGGATCAAAGTACCTTGGAGTTAAATCCTGTTTACACAAATTCCTAAATTTAACACACGACCGGTACAAAACTCATAAAATTTTCATCAAAGTTGACTTGCAAGCTTTCAAGAAAAAATCTGTTAAAATAAGATTAAGTTTATAAACAAATTAAAGCAGCAATTAAACGGTACATGTATTAGTGTCAACAGTGTCCAAACATACTGAGAAGTGTTTACTACACCCTGGTCTTTTTTGTAGATTGTGATAAGAAATATTTAATTTGTTTTCTTTGGTAAAAAATAGAAGAAGCGAAAAGAGATCAAAAAGAAAAAAAAATGAAAAAGAAAAATGAATCGATTCACTGCTCCAGGCTCTCAAGAATCCTCCATATTTAACACCAATCCCGAGACAGCAGACTGGGCTAACCAATCCAAAACACTGCTTGAATCTATTTTCTTAAGTTACTTCCTCTTCATTTCCGTTCCTGACATGATCCACGTGGGGGCTGACGGCCCAGGCTGCTGCACTCCTTCATTCGCTGTAGCAATTTCCGCCGCGGCCTCTCGCCTGGAACTGGTGTGCGGAGTGCGGGGGTCACGAGTTTGACGAGCAGTTAAAAAGATACCACAGGGGCGGGTCAGAGGTAATGGGAAGTCTGATGAGGGCAACGCGTGGCGCCAAATAGCCAATGACCATCGACAGGACCTCGGACTGGAAGAAGCGGCCTCGTTAGTTAGCTACGGTCAGGGTTCGCATCGTCCAGCCTCTGCATCTTGTAGATGTTGTTACATTTTCTTTTGTTTAAATGTTAGAGGACGACCTCTTTCTTTACCTTCTGGAGTTAAATAGTTCGAGGTTATAAAAAGGACGTGCCCTGGATTTGCAGAACCTCTGTACCCCTTGACACTCTAAATATTTCAATCAAAAGAACTTCTCTGTTACCAAGGAGCAACAATATGTCCGAATATCTTGTAGAAACACTAATACACATTAATACACAGTGATACTTTTGTGATGATAACAGAAAAAGTGTCCAAGAACGAGTACGTTCGGTTGAGTCTACATCCAATTCATCTGTAACCCAAGAAACCACACAGTTTCTCGCGATATCAGTTCGAGGGTTGAAGGGAAAGAGTGAGGTACGCGAAACCATTTTATCCCGAAAAAAAAAAAGATTCAACATGGGGACGGAAGTAAATAATAATCCTTCAGATGTAAGCTTTTGCTAAAAGAAAAAGTTTGAAATGCTAACAGGAAACACCGAGTCGATTTTCTCAAGAAAAGAGCAGATAAACACAGCGAAATAAATAATCTCCCCTTCTTACAGCATCCATCTTTTAGCATCCACTTTAATCAAACACGGGGAAGGAAAGAAGAGGCAAGGAAAAAAAAAAGGGGGTAAACCAAACTTACTTGTAGCCAAGCGATCTAATGCCAGTCTTGTGTAAGAAACCTGAATTGCATAACAACAATTGCACACGGACCAGGGTAATTGGCGAAGGGCTCTTCCACCGCTCAAGGGGAAATGACGTAATCATGTTACAGGATTTGCATTACAAACGGGCGCCTTTCTCTCGTTGTCGTCTCGGAGTTCCACGATAAATTCTCGTTTTGGTTTCCCTCGCTAGAAAATTAATCACCGCAAGTTTAGCCAAGAGGTGGGGAAGGGACACACAAGTGTTGAGCCGAGAGTGTAGTCAGCCATCATGCTTAGCTGCAGAGATGTTTACAAGATGGAAGAATGATGGAGATCACGTGTTGCATTCTCCTAAAAAATTATAACATGTGGATTAAAGATACATTATTTGCCTATTAGAAACAGACCGATGAAAATATTTGTCTAACTTGTCTAGCACGGCGATGATTTCTCTCTCCTTTTGTCTACCTTCCTGGACAGAGGGTTAAGTTCCAGATATCATACCCCGATAGACTTAAGGGCAATTAATTAACAGTAAGTGGGTTACTATCTACAGATGGCGTGTGAAATAGATAGTCTATGCACCTACCTTTTAACCTTCCACAATTAATCAGATTATCACGGGAATAGAACCACTGACCTGTTTAAAAATCTTTTTACCTTTTTATAACATTATTCTTAGCAAAAAGGTAACTCCACCAAAGATCCATCATCCACATGGTTGGAAACAGAGCAGGTTTGATCCTGTATAGTCGAAGACAGTGTTTGAATCCCATCCATTCCCCAAACCTTCACAAACAAAATGGCGATGTTGTGTCCCTGCAGTAACTAAATTAACCTGAAAACTTTCGGCACAAATCCTATCTCAGACAGAGACCGTGAAGCTGTGATTACCCCTTTAGAACACCACTTTCAGCTATTTATGTATTGCAGACATCGAAGTCAGTAAAGGACCGAGTCTCGACAAGCTAGTAACGCGCGATTAACTCCTTAGGGTCGTAGTTCCACTGCTGTAGTCGTCGTCGAGGTTGAAACCTGTGAAAGTGTCTCGAGATGTGGTCGATGCACAATTGACTATTGAAGGTCGTGGTTTGAGTGATTCATGCACTACAGAAGTCGAAGCCGGTAACAGCAGGGACTCGACATCTAGTTAACGTGCGATTAACTTCTAAAGGGTCCTTCTTCCAGCCGTTCATGGAGGTCAGAGCCAGTAACGGTACAGTCTCTAAAACCGCTCGACGAGAGTCGAACACGCGAAGTGATGACATGGGAGCATAAAACAAACCTCTGTAGACTCCCATTGACCAGCACGCCACCACACGCAAAGTCTTCAAAGCTGTTCCCCAAAGACCGACCATCGACTAGACCCAATACTTACAAAAGTAAATTTTTGTTGGTAATAATAAACCAGCATGGTGTAATGCGTGTTTATGGACCAGGTACCTCTTCCAAAAATCCTTTCTTCTCTCAACCAACCCGATTCAGGAGAAAGGGAAATAAAAAATAGCTGTAAAAAATATAGTATCTGACAGAATCGCAAAAATCGAACCCCTTTGATTAGCTTCTTCAGTTTCATCGCGACAGGCAACGCTCGTTCGCAGTAACCGTGCTATTCCAGAGGTAATTACCGTGGTCGTTTGCTTGACAGCAATTTCCCGTTAGAATCTCTCGTCATTTTACAAGCGCCATTAACTCCCACGAAAATTGGTTCAATATTTTACTAAACGGCAGGCTGGGCTCTGGCCACCAACTGTCTGACAGCCTCTCTCTCTCTGGCTTCCTATAGCACAGGCCATGGCAGAAATCTCGGTGGTGGGCACAGAATGGCCTTTGCTCTACCCTCTTGCCGGAAGAGACACAGTGGAGTTCAACCAATGGAAGCCACGCACGACATCGCATTGGAAGCTGCTCGTGGGCGCCGTGCTGGTTAGTATGTTCTCAAATACTTGAGGAAAAAAATAATTAGGCCTTACGATCGAATAAGAGAAGGTAGAAACAATTGCACAAAAAGCATCTGGAAATCAAATAACCCGGATGTCGGACTACACAGCAGGAAAGAAAGGAAGTGAAGAATATGCTAGAAGCTTCTTTCGTTTACTTTAAAAAACCTGGAGAGCCAGGAGATTGTTATTAGTTCTAAGAATA
>SRHC01001187.1:429776-444459 GCA_004794325.1 Pomacea maculata
GTGTAGATAAGTATAATAACTCAAGTGTCATTCTTACTGAAAGCACATTAATACCACCAAGAACTATCTGAGAAAAAATTTTTTTTGTTTATTAACGACGAAGAGAAAAATAAGAAGATGACAGATAAGAAGGGTTAGGGTTCGAGTAGGATGGAGGATGGATTTTGTGGGAATGGGTGGACAGTCGGTGAGTAAAAGTTGGCGATAAAATAGATATAAGAAAATGATGAAAATGCTCAAAGTTGTGGGGTTTGAGACGATGGAGGAGGACGAGACCTCTCATCTCAACCTCTTGCCCCCTTCATGACTTTACTGCCTCCCTCCCCAACCACCACCTTTCCTTGGGTCACCATCTTCCTCTCTCTGGCCGTCGACACGAGCGAAGTGAAGAAAGATCTGCGACGGGGCTGGAACGTGGCCCGCACGAACCGCAGGGCTTCCATTAGAACGCGCCACTGGAACCGGAACAATAAATACGGGCGGTTGCCGTGGCAACCAGACTTCCCACTTTCCTGTCGCCTATTACTGAGTCCAGAGACCAGGCGGTGGGGGTGGGGGGAAGCAGCATTCAAGTTATCTCCCTTACCTTTGTAATCTCTGTTGTTTTTTTTTTTTTTTGAAAAAAAATAGACGCGATAAAGCACTAGGGGAGGCTATCGGAGTACTGAAGGACGCAGGAGGTGTTCTACCTGTTTACCTGATCTTGGTTGGATGTGGAGGACAAAGGAAAGATGTTGTATCAGTCACGTGCAAGCACACACATACACAAACACATTCACTACACCCAGAGTCTGTGGTCACATGCATGAAGACATTTGACATTTCTATCAAACACGCACTGATGTGTTAATAAATTATTTTTTAATTTTATTTTGTTTCAGTGTCAAATAGTTTTGTAAACAAACAAATACAATGCCTATTCCTTCTTTCTTTCCAGTGTAAAGTGGCTCTTTCATTATGTAGTCAAAACTCATTCTGTATGCGCAAGAGGAGACTTCATCCCGCCAAGATATGCAGGCCAGGCTCTTGGTATTTAGTCCGCCCCACTGAATCATTTCACCAGCAACGGGGAAGTTGCTGTCAGTGCTATGAAAGACGGCAGTAAATCCACTTCAGAGATCTTTTGCCGAATAAGTTTACCGAAAGACCGCTACAACATTTTCCGATAGAACAGCCACAGTATCGACCTGTCAGCAGGCGAGGCAAAGTGCTTTCTTTCTTTCTTTTTTTCTTTCTATTTTTCCTTGTCTTGGAACTCAAGAGAACAATTCAACTCGTGTTCAGGCGGGCTTCTCCCTCGTCTTGAGGAACCCATATCCTGGCACGGTCTCCGTCTGCAGGAACCCATATCCTGACGCACTCACCGTCTGGGCCATTCGTCAGCAATCTGTTCGAGGACCCTCATCAGTTCTCACCAGCCGAGCGCAAGAAATACAACTCATTAGGTGTCCACATGGGACTTCATTAAATGAAGGACACACCTTCCTCTGAAGGTTGTAAACATTTTTCTTCTCGGCCACTCGGGAGGGTGGGTCGGATGACATCCTGTGGCAGCTGGTACAATGATTTTGGTAAGGAGACAGATTCCTTTCGTGACTAACAGCTGCAGGTATAATTTATATCTATACAACCATTGTGGGGGATGTAAAAGATACCTTAACTCTTAGTCACTCGAAATGTCTCTCAGAAACAGCAGCAGTGTGACCTTTATTGTATAAAATATTTTCTTGATATCTTAGGCTCATTGCCAAGTCGTGAGATTGCAATCAAAGAATCTTCATTGATTAGTTGGTTGTTGACCGGCTGTGTGGATGGATACGTATATACTTTCAACGTGACTTCTCAATATTAAGAGAATAGTGATTGAAGGGGATGAACTCTGTTTACTGGAAAAAAATCATCGACGTCCGAGGTCCGTGAACAGAGTTTGTCCCCGAAACGAGATTTGAACCCCAGGATCTTACAATTTTCACTGCACTAATGGCAAGCACTCAAACACTGCGCCAGTGAGGTGACTAGTTAGTGTAGACAAAGACCTTCATCCCAAGACCTTTAGATGAAAGATGGCTTCTTTGAGGCTATAATGTGATGCTTGTTGTGTAGACAATAGGTGTCTAGAGGCCACTTAGGACCGGTCATCTCTTGCAAGCCTCACCAACCTTTAAGAAATATTTTAGCCACGCCGGTCGCACCTGGTTGAAGCTTCCATTTATTTTCACTTTTTAACACAGGAAAGAGCTTTCTCTTTCTAATTAACACAAGTGTTTCTTCTTGCGATGACCCGTAAATGAACTTAAAAAAGATGCATGAGAATGTTTAGCGCTCTTGACTTTTTTACTTCGCACTTTTTTAAAGTAATTAACCTAGCTTGTACTATTTCTGCCAAAACTTGTAAAAGAAATTTATTTTGATATATGTAGGACTTAAATGCTGCTGTCGGTAGTTTATTCAATGTATTTTGTTTAAGGTTTTGTCAACTTTGGGTAACATTAGTGGTTTGTTGTTGTTTGTTATTATTATTATTGCAACATTTCACACGTGGAAACAAATAGGAAAAAATTCGAAATCTTACTGCCTTAATTTTCAGGGTGGTTTGTACGCAAGGTAGTCGCTGATATCGGGCAGAAAAGCTTAAAAATAGAATTTTCCATTCATCCTTTTCGATTCACTTAAGCGCGAACGTGCATCGTCGTGCAAAACGCATCTGATGCGAGCAAAAAGCATAAAAATGCTAAAGTTCTTTAAAAAAGCTAAAATCGCCTTCAACTTTGTTGAATTATCCTTCTAAAATATTGCTCATGATATTAGGGAAGGCTTTTGAAATAAGGAATATTTATCAAACGAGCTTTTTGCCGCAAACAGAATATGCACAAAAATTATACTTTTCAAAATCCTCTTTGCTAAAATCTTTTTTTTAATTTCAAAGTTTAATTTGAAAGTTTTTCCACACCAAACATCTTTGCAGCAAAGAAGGACTAAGTCCTGTGTATAAACATCTTGAAACCGAAGAAGCTGAATGGATGCGAAAACTTTGGAAAACCCTGATGAAAACTACTCACGAGGAATGTCAGACCTCAACTGATCATGTATATCTGTGAATGCATAGCCCTATAAACGACTTTCTTCTGACTACGAGGTCCACAGATACTTTGGAAAGCTTCCTGCACTGCAACAGTTGTCACGTGATGCATTGCAAAAATGTCTTCCTCCACACGATCCGGAAATAGACTGATTGCAAAGCACCCGTCACATATATTGTCATTAGGAAAATGCAAAGCTAATGCTAAGAACGAAAACAAAATAAGCTGCCCATAAATGAAGGCATTTTCCGAAAGTTTTCAGGCTATAAAAGGATTAGTAAAGTGGTAATGGATGTTCAGGGATACCTCCATCTTTATTTTAAACCGGAAATCAGCAGCTTTCTGCTAATTCTGACAACTGGGTTGGTTACACTCAGATTCAAAAATATTATTCCATATTTTTATGATTATTTTCTTCCCCGTCCCCATAAAAGTTTATAGCCCCTGGCAGTTAGGATCAACAATTTTCTAGGAAACTCACATAAAGTTATGGACAGCCGACACTTACAGTTTATGTGTAGGACAAATGAAGATAAAATAAACCATAAAGATAAAACGACAAAAGAAGATTTCTATCGAAGAGTATGTATTTACAAAAAATCTTTTCAGCTTAGAGGAAATGGAATATGTTGGTGAAATGACGACTACCAATTTGTATTTCTAAGACAAATAAAATTTGAAATTTGTTCATTTGTTTCTCTTTAAAAATTTGCATCATTTTTTCAATCTTGGATTTTTTATGTTTAGCTTGGTATTGTTAAAATGCAGGAATCCAGATCACATTATGAGATTCCACACTATGTACATATCATCATCATGATTGGTTGACCTGAACACGTTTGTTGTCGTCTTTTATCACGTGGTTTCTTGTTTTAGTCAAGCCAAAGTCAAAAGAATAAAACACACTCTAGCTAGTGGAAGGCTGGACTATTCCTTAGAGTTCTGGCCTTAATTACGGACTGGTTGTCTGTGTGTAGTCATGCGAAGACCTCACTCTGGCATCGTGACAGATGAAACACGTCCTCGTCGAATTGCGGAGAACCGTCTTCGAGCGAACTGCCGAGTGCATTAAAAGTCGCGCAGAATGAAATCGTCCCCACAGGACAGACAAAAGGGAGAGAGATTGAAAATTTTAACGGGTTTGGCCCAGACGCAATAACTGTAACTGAACTTCAAACGTGATGGCATTGGTCTTCTCTGGAAACGATGACTGGCGGAAAAGCTTCAGACCTGTCAGTGTGCGACATACCTTTTCAGTGCCAAGTGACAAAGCTCAAACGGTATTTGAGATTGATTGTCTGAGAGCTTTTTAACAAATCGATGGAAAGAAATGTAACATTAGAATCCGCAGAAATAAAACTAAACAAATCCCTGACTCTAGAGGACATAGGACTAAGCCTGTCTTAATAATGGAGTAAAATTAAACCCTGACAACAATGGATGACTTAGACAAGGTTCAACCGCAGTCTGTCCGACATTTCCACGAACAACAACGTATAATCCCTCCGTCCATCTTTAATTCTTTCCCGATGGACATAGAAATCTGAAAGATGGAGAAGGGCTCTCTGACGATGTTCTCCGAGGTCTCTAACCGAGTGCTTTAGTACAAGGGTGGTGCGAGTCCTAATGTGAGACCCTCCACCCACATCGTCCCGGAGGTGCTGGAGGTGTGTCGCGGAGGAATTGTGCGAGCGCCCCCCAGGCTCACGTCGGCACCATTGCTTTATTACAGAAAATCAATGGAGGCCTCGCAGCAGCAAGACTCAGACCCTGCCAGTGCCAGTAATCGTCTGCACGGATCGCCTCTCCAATCTGCTAGCAAGAGACTCAACCTTCTGGAATCAGAGAGATGGGCTCTTAAACACCTGCCTAATGGCTTTTTGCCTTCACAGGTTGGCAACGCTTGTGCATATGTGCGTACACGTGTCAGTGCGTGCGTGTGTGTCAGGGGTCACACGTGTGGGATTCATAACTCTTTACCGTACTGCTGTGAAACAATCTTTTTTCCAAACTACAAATTAAAGAAGAAGCAGAAAAAAGAAGACAGTAGGTATTAGCAAACATGAGAAACTCCTCTTAAAGCCAATGCTACCCAGAACATAATTTTCTTTTTTTTTTTCCTTAAAATTTATTTCTCTTTTATCTGGATCCTTGCAAAGTTCGTCTCAATTTTTCTTTGTTTTGTCTTGAAATGGAACTGGTCCGACACCGACTGTCTCTCAAGCAGACTTTACCATGTACGAGCGTTTTGCGTCGGGAAGTCGATTGTAGTCAATAGTTAGTCTGGGAACTTCTTCGTCTTCATCATCATCGGTCCCAGCCAATCGGAAAACCAGCTTCTCTGACATGCACGTACAAACAACGAGCAAGTCTATTTTTGTCCCCTTAACCCCGAGGACTGGAAACTATGGCATCCGTTCGACCTCATCTTTTCTCTCCCCACCATCCGCGTGCTTCTTGACAGGAATCATCCTGACCTCCCCAACTCCTTTGCTCCCTCCAGACAGCAGGGGTCACTTCCGCCATTAGCACTATTTTTATTCTTTTTTTTTTCTTTACTGTTCAGATAAAAACTCACACTCGAATGGGTCGAATGGAACAAGAACCCTTCACTGTCACGTCTTCATTTTCTGTCCTGATACTAACCCACTAGAAAGACATAGAAACCTTCTGGAAGGCAAGGGAACAGTGGGGATAGTGGATGGGGACATTCCTGTAGGGTGGTGGAAGGGTTGGGTGGATGGGGAGAGGGAGGTAGGGATGGTAGGTGGCGCTCGTGCATGCTGCAATCTCTGCTCCTGCTGGTCGCGAACTAATCAGCACTTCAGACTCGCGGGACGCAACCCGCTGCAAACCTCAAGGGACGCGATCAGGTTGTAGGCGCGAGAGGGTGAGACAGGAAATGGGTGAGGTATGGAGGTCAGCCCCTAGATAAGAACCCTTAGGTCCCTGTCCTGCATGTGTCGGGCACTCGTCTTAAAAGCAGCGAACGCGTGCACGAACGGAGAAGTAATCATTGCAAGCATCAGACACATTGTAAAGCTGTCATTACTTTTATAAACAACAATAAGCTCGCCCTGCTTGATATATAATGTCTGAAGAAGTTAAATTATGGGAAGAAAACAGTCGGCATTACTTAAAGAAACAAAAACGCAAAAAAATAATAAAATAAATAAAACAACAGTAAGCAACAACAAAAAAATAAAAATAAAAATGCACACACACACACAAACAAAAACAAACAAAAAACAAAAAATAATAAACAAAAATCAAAACAATGAAAAACAATAACACAAACTACAAAAAAGTAAAAGAAAACAAACTGAACTGGTAAATAACATAATGTAGAATAAATGTAAAAAGAACCCAATAGAGTAAAAGTGACATAAAAGCAACACACAAAGAAACATGGGGAAAAGATAATTGTAATCATTTCCTTTGCCGTGATTCAAGAAGAGGAAATGGGTGGAGGAAGACGAAGAAGAATGTCTGTCTATTCGTCTCCAAGTCAGACGCGTAAATGACACGTCAGCGCTAAAGAACAGAAAGTTAAACTGGCGCACCCTGGTCCCCAGACTCTCATCTCGTATTCCGCCAATTTTCACTCCCAACGCAATCTTCTCTCCGGCGGCGCAAGTAAATTTCAAGGCGGCATTGCTTTGAAAAAAGAAGGGCCAAAAAAGTATCTAGGACTCGGAGAGATCTCTCTTGGTCGGTGCCAGAATCAGGCCAGCAGCCTCCCATACTTCAAAAGCCCGGGCAAATGACTTTCCGAACTCGGACTACAGAAAATCACGGAGGATGAGAAGTGTGGCTATTGGTCTTCTAAAAACACGGCTAACAGCGCACAAAGTAGCAATTTCTGATATTTATGTGCGTGAAGGCTCTCCTCAACCTTTCCCCTCCACCCACATTTATTTTCCTCCTTCTCTCGTTCACAGATGAGGACGGGGAGCGTTTCTAGTCATGGAAGCTGCGGGAAAAGTTGTGTCGGGTCAAACAGGTCGAGAATTTACTTTTCGTGGGAATATTCCAACCTTCTGGTAAACCATCCAAAGTAGAAGCCAGTGCGATACCAAACAAGTAGAAGAGGTCAAAGGTGACAGATCTCTTGTATGCTACAATGTATGAAAGATATCTTTAAAGTATTTTCTTCGTAAACACCCTCAGGACCCAAGAAGTTCAGAAACTACACCAGAAAATTGTGTAAAATGTTCTCATAAATACCTTCCTAAACACTGTTTTCGTCTAACATCCAACCATGATAATAGCGATGATGTCGCAGATGAAGTCCAAATTGAAGTAAATAAGCTTGGGTACTTAAGCCCTTTCCTAACTACTTCCTGGATCTTACATCAAATTGCCCCCAGGGTTAGTCAGAAACTGGAGTATTGAGCAAGCAGGCTGTTCAAACCACCGAAATGTAAGGATGAGTGATCTACAAGAGGAACCTATTACACAGCACTTGGCGCACCTTGTGTCTGCTACCAGAGAGGATACAAAAATGTCTTCAGATTGTTCCATTAATTACAAGAGATTATTTTACCCTGCCTACAAGGTTTCTTACTTTGGCGAAACTTGATGGAGTTCGATTTTTGCTGGCATGAGTACATTTTCAGCGATTCTGCGCACGCTACTCTTTTTTTGTTTATGATTCGCATTACTTCCATTACCTCGCATTGTTGTCAACTCAAAGCTTTGCTATCAGGAATAAAAGTCCTCAGCGGTTGTGTGGGTGGGGTAAAGTTTCTGCCTTGCAAAATGCTTTATGATAAGTATGCTGTGCATATAATTTTAAAATGAGAGAGAAAGACAAAAGATGGATTGAAAGAGAGAAGAAAAAGAGGACGTTTGAGATGTGAAAGAGATAGAGAATACGGAAGAACGAGAGAGATAAGAAGAAAGACGAGAGACAGATAAAAACAATATAAGAAACAAAAACAAAAGGTCAACAACAATATAAAAAACAAAAGCAAAAGGTCAACAACAAAATCAAACAGAATTTAATTTTCTGACTCTGGAAACCACTGATATCTTTCATGAATATATTTCCCAAGACTCGTCCACTAAAGCTGACAGAACACATTAGTTAAGGTGACTCGATTTTCTTTATCAATTTTCCAAGGACGCCAAAAACATTATCGTTAGAAGGTAAACACCAGGTAATTAATAGCGCAAAGCATGGTGGTTAAAATGCTCCTTCCGCTCCCACCAATCGAAATATGATATTAATATTCTAAGACTTAACTTCTCGTTATTTTACTGCTAAAAGCTATTAACCATTGTGAGTTAAACATTTGCTTTCCTAATCTCGTGTATCGCATGAAATGATGGACAATGCCCTCTGACCTCAATACCACTTGAGATGCAAGATAACCTTTAACCCTGCTATAGTTCCAGAAAAGGCATCGAGTCTATTCTTGCTAAATTTATCAACACATGGAGTTCTTGTTTGCATTTTATCAGTCGAAGATACAAGAAATTTCGTGAAATATTTTCCCTGATTACCAAAACCTTATTTTCAGAAAAATACCTTAGCTCGCTCTTATCTCCACACGCTGTCAAAAGAGTATAAACCTGACTAAATTTTTTTTCTGTTAGACCTCTCCATCCTATCTCTCTCAAAGGTGATAGATGTACTACACGAAAACATGTCCACCCGTTCAAATCTACATTCATTAATTTTTTTCTAACCGAAATCATCTTCGGCAACATGTTTCCATCCCCTCCGCTAAATTCCTACATCACCACTTCATTTTATCGGCGTGAGCTTTAATCAACCCTCCTCAAAGAAGTGATTCGACTGCCGCATCCCATAATTCCCGCAGAGCCTGCAGGTGCACAGGAAGTGTCTAGCCGATAGGCAAAGCAGCACAAACAACAGATACCTACATCCATGGACATCAAGCACAAAACTGTCTAAAATTATCTCCAGGAAGCCACGAATAGACAGAATACATACATCAACATAGAAATTATCCGAAATATACAAACAGACCAGAAGAAAATATAAATAATTGGGAGTACCAGGACTCAACAGAAAAAAGGAGACAGATACACCAGGTAAGAAAATATTTGAGAACCTCCAAGAATATTTACAGTCTTACCTTTGGCCATCTCCTGTCTGTATCGCTTCTCAATATACTGAAAGAAAAAGGAAGAATAAAAGGTTAAGATTGGAGACCACAGTGAAGAAATCTGTATAAAATATGAGCAAGAAATAGAGATTTTTGTAAACAAGGACAAAAAAGTTTATCTGTGGGATGTAAAGACTAAACTAAAGACATCTTTGGTTGGTTATGACAAAGGACATTCAGGAGCGATAACAGGGATAGGATAATAACTGTTACATACATCTTCGAACATGAATATATTGGACAAAATAATGAAGAAAATAGCTTGACGAAGCAAATACTAAAACAAAGAAACCGGCATTGACAAGAAACCAGTCGAAGTTGAAAAAAGGTCATGGGAAAAGAATGGTTGGGAAAAATGGGATGGGAAAAATCTTTTATCATGATGGAGTCTGGAGATATTATATAAACTAATATATTATATACATTATACAGAAAGACGAATCTGATTTTAATTGTTTCTATTTAAAAATCTTTTATTTTGACATATACTTTCAATTTACTTTGATGTGTTTTGGGACAAAATTTTTCCATCTGTTGTCTTTCGGAAAAAAAAATTAAGGACTGTTCATGAAAAAGGTAGCTGGACTAAATGTGTTTAAAATTTATTGATTGATATTTATTGTTTGTTTATAAATAAATAATGATAGTAATGATGATGTTGCAAGTAGCTCAGTGCCGAGGTGAATGAAGCAAAGGGAGAGAACTGAAGCGGGCAGTTTTAGGGCTAAAGGAAATGTGATCGTTTGATTTGACCGCAGAGCCGAGCACGTCAGGGGAAGAGAAGATGGCCCTTTCTCTAAACAGTCAATCTCCCGCCCCAGCAGCCTCTCCCTCCGGCAAGGGGCAACAACTGCAAGCCGAGTGAGCGGAAAATCGTTAGAAGCTTTTCACGTTGCGTCACCGACAAGGGAAGCAACGCGCAGGACGTGAGGCTAAAGAGCGCTTAATCGCTTTCTCTGGTGAGTCGGATCGAAGTCGGAGGCTTTTTCCCCTTTCCCTCCCATCGCTCCCTCCAACCTCTTCTGCTTCTTCTTCTCCTCCCAATCTCGGTCTTTGAATGTAGACAGGGACTGCGGCGCTGTGACAGCTCTGTTGGTCCCCTCTCGCCGGGTACTTGGCGTGGATGGAGCTCTGAGAGTGCCGCACGCCTTGCCAGCTTTTGAAGAAGTGGAGAAAGCATCGGAGAGGAGTCTTACCGGAGGAAAACTTGAGGGGAAGAAGAAAAGATTTCAAAAGAAAGAGATAACACTGAAGTCGGGGTGGGTGGTAGGGAGAAAATAAAACGAGGACGTAGCAGAGGGGGACAAAGGGAGGCGACTACACTCGTTGGGGAGTAAAAGTTAGATAAACTAGCAGACGGGAAATCGGAGAGGATCTCAATCAACAGTTTTGCTGCTGCTGATAATGATGCTGAGTTCGTATTCTCTTGTAAAACAGTCTTAATTCCAGACAATATCTACTCAGTAATGTCTATGCTTCATACCTAACAATATATTCCATGACTCGGATCTTTGATCACCGAAGCGTGTTATAAGAAAAGCTAGACAATTAACTAGATTCCCCTAATTCTATTCAGCAAGTAGAAGCAGAAAGTAAATTAAAACAGATGTATTACCCCCTACATCCACCCTAAGAAATTCAGAGCCGCAGATTTATTTTCCCTCATGTCTTTTAACTCGTCCGTGGTCTGGAAGGTTCGGTCACAGATGTCTACAATTTTGAAAACACCGCAGCTTCGCCAGACAATTTATTGTCCATTTTCCGCTGGAAGACTGATCCAAGAAATAACAGCAAAAAGGTTGATTCGTGCAAAGCAAAATCCCTGCAGGAATTCCTCTCTAAAACATCCACCGTACCCCTGTTTTATAATAACACATCACTTTACCAGGAAACAGCATTCCCATCTTTCTTTTTCCCATTGCCTCTCCTTACCCCCCTAACCACAACCTCTCGTCTATTTTAACTAGCATTCGCCATTCCAGTGGCAAAGCTCGCTCTCGGCATTAAACCGACATTAACGGCTTCAACCGCATCACTCAGCACATCTTAAATGACTGCCAAACGTTTCTTGAAGTCTTTTATGTGCTCACCAGACGCTCAAAATGCCCGTTTGGGCAGTTTTCTGGCAATAGTTTGCGCCAAACTATTTAAGTAGGTGCGAAGATGCCCCCAGCCGCGAAAATATACAGATGTGCACTAACGCGCATGTCCGTAGAAGGTGAGAAAGGAGGCATGTCCTCCTCTCCAAGCATGTCCTCCTCTCCTCTCCCCGCCCAGCATCACCTCCAAACTGGTTTCTTTCAAAAGAAAAACTCTGCTTTCGTGTAACTGCCCTGTTAGAGTTACATAAAACGTGAACTCTCGGCAAACTAGAGACCTCATGCAAGGGGACATCACTGGCCTGCACGCGCCGAGCGGAAGTGGCAATAATGGCCGTCAGCGGCTGGAGACTCGTGCCCGTGTCATGCAGGCCGAGATTAACACGGCCGAGGTCCGTAATCACGCGCTGACAGCCAGCTCTGAAGGCTAACGACTTGTCCACACGAACGTCGTGCGACTGGGGCTAGCCTTATAGCCAGACACTAGGCTGGTGACGACTGGTGGAGGATAAACGATACCTTGGCGTAGGGTGTGTGTTTCCATTTTACACATCATGGCGGTCAGAAGATATGTTCTCTGAAGATATATTGCTGCAAGGGAGGCTACTAGAGTAAGCAAACATGTTCGCAAGAGTGTGAGAGGGGAAGAAGAGAGAGAGAGAGACAGCCATACAAAATTCAGATTCAAAATTTGTATTTCGATTTCCGGTAGTCGCGTTAACCTCAACAGAACACGGTTTCTTGACCTCTCTGGGTCTGATGTCATCAGGGGAATATGTACAACGGGTATCCTTTGTGATATTCCCCAACGCTTTGCTAAAAATAGTCGCAAGTTCCCCTCCTATCCCCAATGCCCACCCTTCCCCCGCACTAGAGACCCGCCAGAAACAAGAGTTAGTTGCAGCCTGTCCCTAGAGGCCAATAATTTGACAGTTTAGTTCGGAGTTAGCATGGCAACCTCCATGTTTCGGGTTCTTCCGTTGTCATAGAAACATTGCGACCAGGAATTGGCATCATAGATAACGACAACCGCTGCTGACAGTGGAAAAGAAAAAGTTACAAGGAAGAATTCACTTTCTCGCTAGAAACATCGTTTGTTTGGCTTTAGAACTTGAGAAACAGAAATATTTCAGTAGAGAGGAGAGTAAGATGGTCAAAGTGGACAAGGAAACAGAGAGATGTTGATGTAGAGAAGGTAAAAACAATTGCAGGTATTTGTGTTAAATTTCCACACACCCTTCTACACTTCCAGTGCTCAGACACAGCGACACATCCCGCTGCTCGGTAAGAAAAATTGTTGAAATGTAAGACAACAGCAGGATAATGCAAGGTAGACACAACCCAAGCCACACCCAGGTAAACATTAATCAGGGACATAGTCGATAAATCTGAGAGGTAAACAGTATGATGGCGGGTGTGCAGTCTGTGGATGGATGAGGAGAGGGGAGATATAGAAGTCAGGCCAAAGTGGAATCAAAATCAATTTTAATTGGAGTAAACATATTCACGACTACACAACAAGGTCACGTGATCTGACTGACATAAAGGCAAGAGAGATGAGGGATGGGGTTGTCAGGTTGTGCTGGGATACCTGCCAAGGTATTGACCATCAAACCAACCCTGGATGGTCCAGCCAAACAAAGGTGTTCTCGTCAACAAACACAGAGTAAACAAGCAAACGCAGCGCCCTCTGCCGGCTTACAAACAATGTCGAATTAGCGGTTGAGAAGGGGAAAAACAACCTCACGAAAATCAAAGGTGAAAATGTTTCTCGGACAGGTACTTGCACTTTGATCTAGCAGTACGTGCAAACATGAGATACCCGGGATAAACACTACTTGGAAAGCTCTCAGAACCCGGCACCCGTCACGGCGCGTGCGTCTTAAATTGTCAAGATGATAATTGGTGTGAGTTGGGAGTAAAGAAAGCTGACATCATGGTAAGTACAAACAGTATACCGTAAACAACCAAGAAAGTTGTCCTCACTACTGCGCAAATGTCAGCCCCTACCCACCCAGCAACCCATCCACCCCGATCCTTCCTCTCCACAAAAATGTCGCGGTTCTTGCGATGCTGAGACTCAACAAAATCGAAGAAAATGTTGATGTTGCTTGTTTAATAAGCTTAGCACCGTCTGAAAGACAAACGTAGTCTCAGTGTGGAATTATTTCTTTATTTCTTTTTTTTGTGTCTCACCTGCACGTGGACACGCAAACAAACACACAGGATGTAGAACTCAATCCGATTTCAATAGTAAATCGCGAGCTTCATGCTACTTTACGGCGCACGCACAGAAGTGATGTCGGGAAGGAGCCTGGTCTTGGATGGAGAGAAAGAAAGAGAGGATCTGAAGGAAAGGTCAGCAGTGACACTGTGACAGTGCAAGAATCTTGGCGCTTTAGCTTTCAGCATCCTATTGATTTCCTCCGTTCTTCATTGTGAAACACACACACGCACGCACACACACACAACCCTTCGTGCCTCAAGACTGAGTCCTAAGCAAGGTTAACCCCTTGACAGCTAGTCTCCAGAACAGCGTAGGTTGTCCATACGGGGTTAAAGACCACGGGTTGGGAAGATGGCTGCCAGACTCCAAGAACTGCAGGCGCGATCGCTCGTGTGGACGCTGGCTTTTCAATCGATTGAAACATTAAAGGCAATGAAACAGCAGACAGGAAGGTCGTAATTTTAGTCCTAGCCTTCTGACTCTCAACGATCAGGGGAGGCAACCACCGTCTGTTTTTTTGAAGTGGGGGATGAAGGAAAGTAGCAAAACATCATTTCAGAAATCGTTGGGAATTCAAACAGCGAACATAGCGCCTGGAGGTTTACGCCGATTTCAAATCAGGGTTCAAACTTGCAACCAGACTTGTTATTCGACCTTCTAGAACTTAAAAGCAGCTTTCTATCTTTCAAAGAAGAGAGTTACAATAGTATTTGTACATTTTTTTGGCCCAACGACACAAAATGGCGCATCCTTACAATCTTCGATTTAGAGACACCTAACCACACAATCTGCAACTATGAGGATTTTTTTTCTACCATCTCTTCCTCCTGAAAACTATTTAGTTTTAATGTCGTGTCACATGGATAATAGTTTGAAAGTTGTCTTCCCTTGTCTGGCAGTGCCGTCTCATGACATGAGAACTCGTTCTCTTTCTCTCTACATGACATTTACACGTTGTCTCCCTCTGCATGAAGGAAGGAATCGATGCCAACTACCCAAACAATGGCAAATCATTTCTTCCCATCTGGCTGGGTCCACAAAAAAATTGCTCGCAGGTTCATATTTTTTTTCTCTTCAGAGAGCTTTGCGCAAGCAAACAGCATGGGTCCAGCGACGACTGCGAGTGTTCGCCGGTAGAGG
>SRHC01001187.1:457040-493668 GCA_004794325.1 Pomacea maculata
TAAAATAAAATAAAATAGGTGATAAAGTGGGTAAATGGGTGAATAAGAAAAGGTGTGGGTAGTTGAATGAATCATGTTGCGTGCATGTATGTGTGGGAGGTAGATGGATTCCGCTTGCGATGTGATATGTGTGTATATGAAAGAGAAAAAGAGTAACCGAATATTATGTCTATGTAAATTCAATAAGCTGATTGTTTTATTCAAAGTTAGAACTACAGCCATCAATAACTAATAACGTAAACAATTTAGCCGACATTTTCCTCCCTGGAAATTAAAATATGAAATCCCATAACATGAAATTCCTATTTTATGAATGACGACCCATCATGGGGAAATCTGTTTAAAACACTGAGCTGTAAAGGATTTTTAAATCCCATATCTCAATAAATAAAATAACCAATAAAATTAAAAAATTTGACACATTAAATACATTTCTCAAACAGCATACTACCGTTTGACACGACATGATGCGTTTGAAAAGCTTAAAAACTCTTATTTTGATTGTGAAGATGAATTACCGGGGTTCAATACGGCAACAAATTTAGTAAGAGAAGCCGTCTGAGCACTGCTTTGTTTTATTTTTCACTTTAGAGTTTAGAATGGCTTGGCGAGGGCAAGCAGCCTGAGCCAAACACATCCAGCACGCAGTCATCAATCACAAGTTCTCCATCTGTTTGTTTGGGGTTTAGTCTGAGCGTTAATCTGCACGTCAGAGCTCGAGTCTTGGGCGTTGAGACACCAATACGCCGAGGGCGATGCTAGGTCTCAAGGGAGAGAAGTCACAAAATCGATCCGTTGCGCATAGTGCGGGGTGAGTGGGCAGGGGAGAGAACTATGAAGAGCCAAAGCGTTGGCTTTCGAGTCTTCGATCGGCGGGGAGAAGTTGAAGCGTTTAACGGTCGGCCAACGATCACTTCATTAGGGTGGAATGTTTGCCCAACCGCGGGTTCGTACACATACTCCGCGGGTTGTGATCCTGGAGTTGTTGCCCTGTCCACACGCTCCTGCATATTGCACGTGTCACGGGCACAAACATATCAAAGACGAATAATTTCGTACAATAGGAGCGCGTGCTTTACTCTTTCGGCTTGCTCACTCGCAAAATCACACGGACACACACCGAGAGAAGAAGAAAGATTATTGTGAAATATTCCACTCCTGAGTGATCAAGAAAAGGACCGAGAATAAATAACGAGGAATTAATCAGGATTCTGAAGAGAATTTCTAAAATAAACAAAAAGAAAATCGCACTCACGCACACAAACTCACAGACTCACACCCAAGGAAGACACATTTCAAAGTCGATTAAGATATGGACAATGATAAGAGGTAAACAATGGACAATGGTAAGAGATAAAGAATGATCCATGTTTTAGAAATAGGCAATAATTTTCTTTTGAGAGGAATTTAAAAATAAACAATGAATGTATTTAGAAAATATATAATAACGTGTTTTGGAAATTGACAAAGACATTGCTTTTGGTATAAACATGTTATTACTTATGTCACATAAATACAATTTCGATCTCCTGCATTAAAGACCATTTTTAGTAACATTTAACATTTGAAGCAACTGTTTCTTTTGTGTTTGTATAGTAATTAATTTTATTTCGGTGCAGCGTCGAGAAACTACCAACAGACATAAATTAAGCCGGCAAAAGTCTTTTACCTCCCTAACACCTGTCAGCAGATGGTAATCACATTGACTCAGGGTATTTTTCTGACCTTTTACGCCGAGGATGTTGGGAAAAGCCACCATTACACTTTCTGGCAGGGAATTCCTTTTTCAGACTTAAAATTACCCTGCCGGTAATCACCGCCTTAAGATGACAAGGGAAGACAATAATTTGAGGGACGTCACTAAATGAACTATGGAAAGGTTCCAGGGAGACAAATGCGGCTTCCAGAAGTTAGTCAGACCATCGAGCAGGTGCTTCTAAGCACGCGGAGGATGAACAATGGCTGAGGTTTAAATTTAGACAAGGAATGTCAGGTTTTTCGAATAATCGACTTGTCAACGTGTCTCAGAAAAGGTCATCAAAACACTTTAGGATGGAATGAAGAGCAAGGAACATTAATATTTCTACATACCGGGGGTAGAGTCAACGGCTGCAGGCGACAAATATAGAAACCGCCGATCGAAATATTTATTTTGGAAAACATCTGCCGCTAACATTATTTTCTGTCGGCGACGGAAGTCGTGCGTTGGTGACGTCACCGAGTTCGAACGCCCCCTGTCTGGACTTGACGAACACGCCCTGTCAGGCCTGATCACGCACATTTGCATGAAAATTACCCACAATTCAAGATAAAGCCAAGTTGTTGCTCTGCATGCGGAGGGTAGCAATGGCCTTTCTACCGAAGCACGCATCCTCCACGATTTATGATTCTCCTGCCTGCCTGTGGTCCTCCCAGCTCATTTGCATAGAAATAACCTCACCTCACCTCACCTCACCCTACCCACCCTCTGATGTATACTTCTTGTGGAATATATGCATTGTTGGTAGATATCTCTCAAAGTTCCGTCTGTTCTGGACAAGAATGATGAGGCGTGTATGTGATAGAGAGAGAGAAAAAGAAAATGAAGCTAGAGAAGCTAACAATAATTATTTTGTTTTTCAAGAACATGATTAATGAAATGAAAATAAAAGGAGGAACTTAAGAATAAAAAAGAGAAAATTAAGTGCATGTCAACCCGTTGAAAACGGAAGCAGGCTTTCTCCATGCGAGAGAAAAACAAGGGGATGGAAGAATAATACGGTAGCGGATGAATATCGCCAGCAAGAGGGCTCGGCGGGGGGAAAGGTCAGAGTTACTGCCAAATAAATTGGGGCATTTTAATGCCAGGAGGTTTGGTGGCTTCTATTTCCTGCAAAGCGGTGAAGTGGAGAAATAAATATCAATGACAATCTAACTGGTCGACAGATGGATATGACCGTTAACAACGTTGACATCTCGAGAGAATATCTTCTTTTTTCTCTCTCTCCTACGCTCTCCCTGTCTCTCCTACCTCTCCCTCTTTCTCCACTCTTCTTACTACTTTCTTTCCCAGGGTGTAGCAGCATCGGTCTAGCTCATGTCACCAGCTGCTCCGCGTATTCCTCCCGTTCCTCGCTCCCTTTCTCTGTTTCTAGGATCGGCTTGGATGAGGGTTCCTGTCTACATCAACCTCGGCTGTAGAATTCCGACAGAGACCAGACCCTACGACCACATCCACAGCAAGTACAACACGAAACATCAACACTTGTCTAACGGCACCTTGGACCTGTCAGATGGCTTTCAAGTGGGCGTGGTTCCTTGAGAGGCTCCAGAACTGCTAAACAAAAGATGTTGAGACCTCGGTGAAAGTGGAAGACAGAAGACAGGATATATAATCGATAGGATCCTGTTGAGATGCTGAGGCAGACAAGACTATCTATCTCCATATCCCTGAGTACAATGTGACAATCCACTACCCCAACTTGACTGTGGGGTATCTGTGACCATTCTTGTCCAAATTTCATCTAATAAACAGTTTACACCGGTCTGTCTGTCAATGATAAATGTATAAAAACTTATAAAGAAGGGAGATATAAAATGCCTGGAATATTAGCTACAACTCTCCGAAGCTGTTCGAGAGCAGAAACTACCCGACCTTGATTCCAGAATTAGTTATTATGTTCATCACAGATGTGAATGTTGTTTTCTTGTTCTGAAGACAACCATTATAAGGACAAGAGAAACACAGCTTCCATTTTCCATAATAAAAAACAAAACAAAACCAAAAAAAAAAAGAACAAAAAGCAACAAACAAACAAACAAAACAACAACAACAATAAAAAAAAAAACAACCAAACACAACTAACAAAAAAAAACCCAAACAAATTGTGCACTCTGTAATAAAAAGAATTCATCCATCCTCCATCAGGTGGACCAGCAATTTGTCCTCATTACCGACACCAGGCGCGGAGACCAACGAGCATGGAACTAATCTGGAAGCAGGAGAGGCCGAAGAGTGCGTGGCATTGTGCCTTAAATAGAAAGAGGAAAAAGCTGTTGTTGATTCCACCAGCCCTTCCTTGTTTTTGTTTTTTTTGAGGGAGGGTCAGAGGTCACCAGGTTTCGCCTGTCCGTAATGAACTTAGTGGAATGGTGTTGGCATACTTACATAAGCCAGTGTTTAGAGGGATTGAGACAGCTAGACAGCTGATGTGGATGTGGGAAGAAGGCACTGAACTGAAATTATGGGATAGACCAGGGGTGGCTCTGCTTGAAGCCAACTAGTATTTATATTGTAAGGCGAGATGATCTCAGTCCTTTGAATATCCCGCCATTGTAAGTTTTGCACTTTTCAAACTGTCAAGGATTCATTTTATTTTCATAAACTATTTCATTCTTTGAAAATTCAAAACTGAGGAGATTTTTCTATCCGTTTATTTTCTTACTAGCCTTAGACTTCTTACAAAAATCACATATTTCATTCCTTCGTCCAATCTTTCCATCATCATCACCATGTCGACATAATATTACTACTGTATTATTACTATCTCACATATCTTTCCCTGTTTTGATAACTGCAGTAGTTAGGTGAAACCTAATAATATTTTATTCTGTTTATTTTTTATTACTTTCCTTTTTCGCACATTCATTGGCGAGGCCTGTACGCGAATTAAACAATCTTCAGTTAAACGGTTTCACTTCTTTCAAGTTTATCAAAGCGAGAAACTTCTTTCAAGTTTATCAAAGGGAAAACTGTTCTTTTAAGCTGAACAAAGTGTAAAAAAAATTCTTTCAAGTTTATCACAGTAAGTATACGTTGATGTCAGGTGTAGTCAGCTGAAGGCAGGTTGGAGTCTTTAAAAGAATTTCCACTTTCAGAAGCCAGGTACAGAAAAATGAAATGTTCAAACTCCGGGTTGGCCGATATGTCTGTGAGATGTTGCTAAACTCCGGGAGGATCAGAGATGTCAAAATATTGATAAAACATGTTTCCACGATGTAAAGATTTCCAGATGCCTCTCGCCTTCCTTTGAAACAAAAATTACTGGGGTTTAAAAAAAAGAACGGTTTATAACCCTCCTGCTGGGCCCAGGCGTAAACAGGGTGTGTGCATCTGCAGGAACTGAGGTGAAACAAGGGTTGGCCGTTGGCAGACGTGGAAACGGGTACACGGGTGGGTTACTGGTGCTGACAGATCCCACTCTGACGAAAGCCGACAAAGAGCGGAGCGGAGACAGGTGGGCTTGAGTGAGTGAGTGGATGAGTGAGTGAGTGGATGAGTGGATGAGTGGATGAGTGGATGAGTGGATGAGTGAGTGAGTGGATGAGTGAGTGAGATGCTTCTGTGTGTGAGAGTGAGAGAGAGAGAGAGGAGGTGTAAATGCATTCATGGATGTATGCATGCATGCGTCTGTGTGTGTGTGTGTGTGTGTGTACATGCTTGCATAGCATAAGTCAGTAATGTTTGATGGATCATGATAGGTACAATAATAAATACTCTCACTCTTCACATCAAAAGACTATATCTGGAAATAACATTTCAAATAAGTCACGCTTGCCTCTATCCGTTATTATCTTCTGTCTATCCGTCGCTGCAAAGTCACGCGCAAGCTCTTAAAAACAAAAAAATTCTTCGAGAAAAATGAGAAAAGAAACTCTCCATCAATGTGTCAAGACACAAATCCCTAATACTCACATCGTGCCCACGAGATAAATTTTTTTGTTTCTACTCTTTAAATTAATAATCGATGATGTTGGGTGTGTCTGCCAAGACATGAACATCTTAGCTTCCTTCTGCATCGGTTTCCTTGACAACTGCGTCACACCTCAGGCGTCGTGGTCGTGACTTCTCGTGGTCTAAAAATAGACTGCAGGAACTGTGATTCCAGAAGTAGGTATTGTCGAGAGAGCTGATCAATGACCATCGTGAAAGATCACGAACTTCAGGCTTTGTGTCTGTGTTGGAATTCATTTAACCTTTGCTGACGTCACGACATGAAAATACCCCACGTGACATCAGCAGTCAGGAAAGATAACCCCCCAGATGTAGACAGAGTTATCTATCTTCCTCCTACACCGCCGACGCAGAATGGTTGTGAGGACAGAGCAAGCCCACGAGCCATGACCATATATAGACATCGGCTACGAACGCATGAAGACGACAGCAAGAGGGAAAGAAAAAACAAAGACTGATTCCATTGATGCCAGAAAGATCGATGGTCGTGTGAAAGATACTCACACAAGATTCCAAAATAACCACGGTTAGGTCTCATTTGTCCCTCAAGACATTTATTTATACTCTTGTGTCTTTCTATTTATACCTTCTCTCTCTTTCCTTTTTTTTACTCCTCCGCTTTAAATTTTTTTTTGGTCTGGTCCCTGTTATAGTCAGGTTGCGAAATGAACAGGTAAGGGTGAACAGGTGTGGGTGTAGGTGTATTGCAATCCTGATCCTACGCATGTCATTCATGGTTTGCGCGTGCCTGTCACGTGGTACACACATATTGTAATCAATCTATCAATTCTTTGTTTTTCAACTTTCACGCACACACGCACCATTCGTACCTGTGGCTTTTTTTGTCATGTTCAGGTGACAAAAGTGACTGCAATAGCAGAGATTACTGCAATATCCGAACTGATCCCTTAATTAGCATGAGGTGTGAAAGGTCGTGACCCACGGAAAGAGCAGGAATGAGTTGTGATGACAGATGTTACCCAGGCCAGCTATAAATAGCGACATGCTTATGAAGGGATTTACATGACCTTTACTGATTCTCAGGATGAAAACGATTCTGATAACGACGTGTGCGACAACGACGATAAGACAGATGATCGACAACCACGACACCACGGTGCACGATCTGTCGCACTTTAATTAATTTGATTAACTGCAATTAAAGATACTCACAATTATCTTCTTTAGTGGGAAATGTTTGAAGAACAAGAAATTTTGAGCAACAAAGGTAATACAGATACATCTACCGGTAGATAACTCTAGACAACAAAAAGAGAACTTCAAATTTTCAGTAAACATCTCAATTTAAAAAACAATAATCCAGTTAAGTCCCTTTATACATAGGTTAGTCTATGTGTCGATCAAATTTGGATTACCTCGTATTCAACACGAAGGGACAAATACATCAAGAACGATTGCCGGCAACTAAAATGGCGGGCAACAACGAAACGAGCGCACGGGACACAATCTCGTCAAGAAAACTCGTGCACAATGTATAGATCGTCAGATGGCGCTGTGCGCGGCTTCCTGCTGACAGCCAGCGTTAAGTGAGTGTGTGTGTCGGGTAGGGGAGGGAAGTGGGCTGTAGGGGAGGCAAACAACACTACTCCCACTTCCCTGTCCCAGGGTCTGAAACCAGAGGAACCAGCAACCCTCGCCAACGACTTTTTCGTCGTCAAACATACAGACCACCGTCGGTCGTCGACTTGACTTCCTTTTCCGATCTGCTTGTTGGAGCTTAGAAAACAGTTCGGGGGCGTCGCGATAATTGGCCAGCGGGACGCAGTAACGATTGGATGTGACAGAAACGTCATCAAGCCGTCCCGACCAATGGACTTGTAATTGATTCGCCACTGCGGTCCTCTGCCAGGTTCGGGCTTTTACTACTCACAAGATCTTTTCGATTGGATTACGTGCCTCTTTCGTTACAACAGGAGTGAGAGAGACAGAGAGGGAGACAGAGAGAGAGACAGAGAGAGACAGAGAGAGACAGGAGAGATAGAGAGAGAGAGACAGAGAGACAGAGCAAATAAATGCAATGAGAACATAAGATGAGGGCTAAAAGATATGAGAAAAAGATGCATAAAAAAGGTATTCAAGAAAAGCATAAAAAGGAAAGAAATGAACCAACAACAACAACAACAACAACAACAACAACAACAACAACAACAACAACAACAACAACAACAACAACAACAACAACAACAAGAAAACAACCAAAAAAAAAGAAAAAAGAAAAAAAAAGAAATGAACAACAAAAATCCTTTGAATCTCTTTGAAGAAAAATGGAATGTCGATATTAATGCTAAAGGAAAGATGTAGCGACAAGGAAGCAATTTATGAATTATTCTTGATTCTGATTGGCTGAGACGTACCAGGTCACCTGAGTAAGCTCTCATATCATCTCCTATTTCGGAAGAGTAGTTAATAAGGACTAACCTCAGATCATCCAATAAATGGATCCAAAGTATTGAGCGAGTTTCCTACCCATCCACCCCTACTCGTTAAAGAATGCCGGGATGTAAGAACTAAGGAAATTGAACGGATAGAAGAAGACCTGGCGTCCCTGACGTTCGATATCGTCAGCACGAGACGCCTACCTGACGTCTGCTGCTCGTCAAGGTTCTGCGACGACAACGCCGCTGGCTGCAGTTGGTGGGCGTAATAGTCTGTGCTGTGGTTGTGGTGGTGCTGATGATGGTGAAGTATGTCCAGGAGTTTCTACGAGCCACGATGATAGCCCCGGGTGGAGGAGCATTGATCAAGAGAGGGTGGGCCAGGAATGCGAGCTGCACCGGAAGTGCTGATGTATTAAATATTTGACAGACAATCAGACCGGCAGGTGCGACAGAGACTTAAACAACACGTGGGCCTGTCTCCAAATGTCACGTGGTCGTGTTTGTGACGTCGATGACTTGCACCACTCCCCTGCATGACCGGAGTCGCAGAATTATCTAAAAGTTTGTCTTTCTTTTAATGTGTGGAAAAGGAAATACAACTCTTTCATGCAACCCACTCCAAGGTCTGGAAGTCAGGAGGACGAGGTAGAAGCACGTGACTCGTGAGATTACCCCTGATTTCAGAAACACCGCCCCTCAGATATCTCCCTCCACCGAGGACCAGGCAGGCCCATCCGTGCTCTTTTGAAACCTCGGCGTTCGATTACGAAAGAAGTTTTCCACAAGCATCAGAATGCGCGAGCAGGAATCCGCAACGTGCCTTAATCACGTGACACGACCTGACTATCGACCTCCTCGCCTCATCAGTCGTTTGTCTCGCTAGATATTACAAAGTCAGAACTCCCCGATACGGTTGGCATCCAAGCAGGTAGGGAAAAAACTTGTTTATGGCTGACCCAAAATAAGACTAAAGGGGTTCGGGGTTCGCTTCCTGGAAATTCCAGGCCATCGGGAGGCAGTAAATAACTGACATAACGAGCTTGAGGGTTTTAGAACAGCAGCAAATGATCAATCTCAGGGTGTGAGTCACGAGGGAAGTTTATGTACCACAAATCGCACATTTTTTGAGACTTTTTAATGGGTGTAAAAATGCGCACAGAGGAAATAAAAAAAAAAGGATGAACACAACATTAAGCAGAACCAAAGCTCTGAGTCCTGTTCTTAACCTAAAAAATGTCTTGTCTGAACAAATCAGGTTGTCATTTTTTTACATTAAATTTATCTAAAAACTTGGTCAAAGGTTTGTTCTTAATTTTCCCGTTAAGAAAGGGTTTTAACGAGAATGAAGAAAGTTGAAGACGAAACTACTTCACTAATTAGGACAATTTCTTCTTTGTGGTAGTCTTTATCCTCGTTGCAGGACAGAACAAAGCAGTATGGTAGATTTGATAGATTAAAAAAAAATCTCCTAAAATGAGGCCGTAAAAACCATCATGAACAAGGCAAAGAAGGTTCTTGACTTTAGAGTTGTGGGACTTGAGCTAACGAGGGTTTACTCCGAGACTTGCCTCGGCAATAAGCTCCGAGAAAATAGCCCACAAGACAAAGGTAGATCGTAAATCTGTTGGCTAATTCTGGATCGCACACTTTTAAGCTTTTATTTAATTTTTTTTTCGGGGGGAGTACAGGAGTAAGGGAGCTAATCTGGCACCATCTCTTGGCAAATCATGCTGGTACTGCCTGGCTAATTTCCTTGCTCTCTGGTTCAGAGAATCTGATGAAAGAGGCCATTAAAAAAATAGTTTGAAAAAAGCCACATCGTCATCTGCGCTTGCTGCTTGATATTAGATGTAGCACAGGTGGAGATAATCGCCTGATCTTTTAGCGGTTTTCGTTCCTGATCTCATCACGTTGCTGCACAGAGCCAGTGAGTTCAGCTCAGCGCCAACAGCACTGCGCATGCGTCCAAACATAACGAGCGGTTCCTCAATTACCGTTGATTGCTGACGACACCCAGTCGTTGGTTCCTTCTAGCATCTTCCAGTGGGATGTGCATGTTCATGCAAGGTTTGTCCTGAGATTCCAACACTCCAAAGCTCGAAACAAAATGTTTGTCACCTGACCTCATTCACATGTCAGGAGGACGTCCATGATGGACATGTTCATTACAGAATATTGACCAATGGACGGACAGGCTTGTTAATTGGTTGTCAGAATAGACAAATAAAAAAAAAAAGGAAACCAAAACCAAAAATCCGAAGAAAAAGAATTTTAAAATGTCTAACCTACCCAGCACCGGCCGAGGGTTTGAGGGAAAAAAATTATTTCTCATAAATAACGTTTCAGCACAAATCCCAGTGTCTTCATCTGTGTGGTCGATCCTGCTGGCAAAGAAATGGAGGAAAAAAGGAGAAGAGAATAAAAATGGTTCACAGACTGCAGGAGCGAGGGGATGAAATGAAGGCATGAGTGAGTGAGTCGTCAGTTCAACAATAAAAGTACAACTTGAGGGTTCCGGGTATGAGTCTCATGCCCGGGTAGACGTTTCCAAGCATCGACTTCTGAACCACTGTACACATCCTCCGCAGCCCCGGGTGCTGTAAATGTCAGGGAGGCATGCAGCAGGCATGCAGCAGCTGGCAGCACCACTCCAGCACGATGAGTGATGTCGCGCTGGCTGTGCAGATGACTGGTGTTCGAGGGATGCTCGCACCTTGCCGTCGCACAGTCAAGAACCTTTCAAGGTCTCAGACCTAAATAAATCAGCCTCCTCCCCCGGCCTCCACTCAGACCTCCCTAACACTAGGGGCTTGGTAAACAGGATCCTCCCTATCTCATTAGTGACTGACATCTGTAGCACGCGTGTAGCTTCATTAACCTGCTCGCTGACGGCACTCAATGCGCCCTTTGACCTTCTGGCAAGTAGCTGGCTGAATAGAGACCTTGTCTGATATTTTTCAGATATTATCTGAGTCATTCATCAAATTATTTGGTTATTGCGAGGCTTAGCTAGTTTCTCTGATATTTTTACAATATAATTTATGTTTTGTTGTCCATCTTCAGAAGCAATGCAGCGAGATTGATTAAGTTTGTTTTTTTTTACCTGAAAGGTGGTTAATCAGTGGTTTTGATGCAGAATGAACAGAAGAGAATATACACAGATAATTCTGAATAAATAATGGTTTTTTTTTTTAGTCATTGAGGGTACATTGTCAAAAGGTAAGTAAGTCTAAGAGATTTTCTACGACACTGATTCGAGTTTAGTTTTTCTTTTCAAGTGAACGAGTGAAAAACTATCTGCAAATGCCATCAAAACAATATTAAAATACATTTACTTAAATATCTTATCTTATATTGAGCCGACAGATGTCAGGGAACAGTTTCACAAACTGTAAACCTAAAACATCTTTCTACAAATATTTTACAACACTCAACAAATGTTTCCGAAACATCTTTGAGCAAAGGACCATTTCGACTTGTCTTTCACCACCAGAGCTTCTGACACTTGAAAAAATGTCTGGCAGACCTCCAACATGTAAACAGAAGTATGGTGTATTGCTTTCACAGTCCAACGAGCGAGAGAGAGGCTCAAAACATGGCGGATGTGACTCGGGAGGGGAGTAGGTAGGGGCAGGGGGGGATAACATCTTTCCCCCCGATCAGAAAACAGGGGAACAACAGAACATGGCCATGCAATCTACAGATCGTCGACAAAGGCAAAACAAAAGATCGCATATCTGCGTGTCTCTGTGGAGCCATCTTCTTGCCTGGCGGATTCAAGATACGCAACGCCAACACACCACGCCAGGGGAAGGAGAGTTATCAGCCCGCATCAGCGGGGGCCAATCGTTTCGCTGGGATTTCTCTGTGGACCCTTCATCGCCATGCCGCGGGATGCTGGCAAAGGCGCGGCCGCGATTTCTGATTGATCCGTAATAGCCTGCTTTGTTCACGTAAGCAGCGCCATGGCAACGGGAGGGTAAACGGGTATGGATAATGACAGGCGAACACGTTTAAAGTTCGGTACAAATGTTTGTCTCACGCGCATCGCGCCCGACTGTTTTGTCAGATCAGCTATTGGAAGCTGTCAGCGAAGAGGATTTTTTTCTCTTTTCTTCTGTGATTTTTCCAGAATAGAATTTTTTTTTTTTAAAATGACTCCATCATCTTTTGCTTAGGGCTAGGTCTACACATTGCAACAACATATAAGAACAAGGTTCGATTTCAGCTGTGGTAAATATTCTGTCGTTCATCTATTTTAAACTGAATGATGACAGTGATTTAAACAGGAATGAGGGGTACAATCCGTATTTGAAAAAGTAAGATAAAGGATAGAAAGGAATTCCTGCCAGACATTAATTTCAACTGATGAAAGAAAAGAGTAAATTTTATCGTTACAATTCTGGATGTACTTGCCCACCCCATTTAAAAATAAAAATTAAAATATAAATATTGCTTTTATAACAATAAGTGCTTAAAGTCTTTACCAACCACTTAGCAGTTATATGTAAAAGGTGATTGTAGACACCTGACAGGCTGCCAACAGGTAAACGAGTTTTATTCTTTTTTTTTTTTGGAAGTCCAAGCACTGAACGTCAGGTGTCTTTAAATGTCACCACGTATTTCATCTACAGGTGTTGGCAAGCATCTACCTTCCTACCGTTCTCGTGTCACCTCTACCAACCCACCCCATCCCTACCTCGACAGGTGTTGATCACAATAACCGTTAATAATGTCCATGTCACAATGAGATCGACCCTGTGTGGCTACTCTCTTTATTTCGCCCTTAGCTAAACTGACTTGTTGAACGAGGTTAAAGGTTAAAGGTTGTCGGTGTTGTGGTGGTGGGATGCATGGCAAGACAGAGTGAAGCCGCTTATCCGACAGGTGCTACAAACTTGATTGTGATTGTGGAGTGTTGACTGTGGAGAAAGGAGAAGAAAGGAGTGTGAGGGAAGAAGAATGAAGAAAGAAGAGAGTGCAGCAACTATTTCCCAGGTGCAGGTTATAATGAGACATCAGTCGGCGGGGTATGTGGGCTATTAGCTACACGGGTGGGACAGACAGGTGAGTGCACACTTCCAACCGACTGCTGTTAGCTCTGAGTGGCACTTTCATTTCATGGCAATGAAATAAAAAATTGTTTGAGGACGGGTGGTTGGGGGGATTGAGATAGAGAGAGAGGATCAGTAACGACGCTGGGTTAGTGTTATCCTTCACCTGTGACCTACCTGTCAGGCTAGCAAGTCTACCTTGGGTGACAAAGGTGAAATTGGCTCAGTGTTATCGAGGGAGAGGAGAGGGGGAGTATGTGTGTGGCAGGTGGGGGAGGATGGGTGAAGAGACAAAGAGAGATGGAAACAGACAATGACAACATCTTTACTTTGGCAGGCTCATGTCCCTTACCCATAAGAAAGAGAAGAAGATAACCTCAGAGCAAACAAATGTAAAGAGATAAAGACAAAAAAAAAAAAAACCAAAACAAAACACACAAAAAAACAAACAAACAAACAATCAAAAAAACCAAACAAAAAACCAAACACACAAAATGGAAAAATAAAAACAAACGTTCATTGTTTTCAGCTCGCTGGTGCAAGCCATCAGATCAAAAGACAAGACCAGGTGTGTACTGACAAGTCTGTGACACCTGTGTTCTTACGTAGGTGTCATTTGTGTGGTTTGTTTTTTTTAAAAATAAGTGTTTGTGTACTCACGAGTTCCAGAAGGCGCAGAAGCTCGGCAGGTCGCTCCACGCAGCAGTTCTGTCCATCCTTGGTGTCGCGGCGCGTGAAGTCGCTCAACATGGCCTCCTCATCAGGACTGGGCCCCAGCCTCACCTCGGAGCACGGCACACACAACTCCTCCCGCTCCAGGATCTTGGCCACCTGCTCGCCCACCTTGGGCTGGTGCGAATGGTGCGTGAGGTCGTAGTACAGCTTGGCGTACAGCGAGGCGATGATGGCGATGAGAATGATGCCGCCGACGACCACCACCACGGCCAGCCCGTAGAGGTAACTGGTCAGGCGGGCAACTCGTCGGTGCAGGCGGGTCAGGTCGCAAGGACTGGTCAGGAGGGCGTTCTGGCTGGCTGCGTACGCCGCCTTGCTGTTGGCGTGAGTGAAGGTGTCCGGCAGGTGCTGGACTTGACCACCTGCCATGTTGTTGTTGCTGCTGCCTTTGTACTGCTGGTTGCTGTTGTCGTGCAGCAGGGTTCTGGAGCTGTCAGGATCGGAATCCATCTTCCTGAGGTAGCTGTGGATATTTCTAGAATCAGGTAGATGCTGATGTAGGTGTGGGTACTGCTACTGCTGATGTCGGTGACGAGGATTTTTACCTTTGTCGATCCTTACACCTGAGAACATACAACAATTTTGTCCTGGTCAAACATACGACAGACAAACATGCATCGAGAGAAAAAAAAGAGGCTGATAACAGAATTATCAGTAAAAGATTGTTGATTGTTATTCTCGTCTCTGAGTCACAAGTGAGGTGCAGTTGATTAAAGCAACACGTGACTTTCTGACCTCTAACCCTCGCATTGTTGTGGGTGGGCTTATCCTCAGGTCAACAGACAGGTGACATTTAAACTCTAACCCATTAAGGTCGTCTGAATTTCACTCGAGTGTCAACGTACATGATATTTAAGATATAAATTCGTCACTGGTGATATCAGCTGACCCTCCTTGACCAAGGGGTGATCCCAGAGGTGAAGCACACCTTAGATTAAGGTAGATGACACCTTATCGCCAGATGAAACCAACAACGACTTTCATTCTTCCTTAGGAAATATCTTCCCACCATCCTAGTCATGCTTACACTCAAAATCCTCAACCCAGGCTTTCTCGCAATAACAGGACTTCCAGGTAGCGAAGTCAGGTGTAATCACACCGGTAAAATCGGACAGGTGATCAGACAGGTGTAATCAAGTATAATCCGACAGGTGTAATCAGGTATAATCCGACAGGTGTGACAAAAATTTAGACACTAACTGCTGACGGAGGACACTCACGTAAGAAAGGAGCCGTTAAAGAGATCAACAACAGATGGGTAGAGACCAGACACCCAGGGTGCTGAGAATGAACCATGTGTACATCGTTGGCCCCTGATAGAGATAAGGCCAGCACTCGGATAAAAATGTGTTCGGCGTTTGTCTGCCATCATGGAACATAGGGCTGACACATGTGTTCGCAGCATCTGGGTTATCTGCAGCTGGATGTTGGGGGAAAATCCCTCAGCCACTCCGTATTGCGCATAAAATGTTGTTTTGTCATATGAAAGAAAGAATGAATATATGTATGTACTTACTTGCTCTGCGAAGATGACCTGTTTGAGTGCAAGCACCACAGAAGCTGATTAGAATCTTGAAAACAGGTTAACAGTCAAGAAGGTTTGCTTGTCTACTTTTTTATCAAGTCTACACCTCGGAGTCTCCTCACCAAACAGAAGTCTGGGAGGATAAGTAACGAGCTTCCACGTGAGGCACTGCGAGGCTTCCAGTGTCAGCAGAAGGCAGGTCTGGCAGAACACAGAAAAGCCTGTTACTCAAAAGATTACAAGTCCACAACACACGGTTTGCACACAAAGAGAAGCACTGGAACCAAGACTTGATTCCTTCCTTCTTTCTCTCGCTCTCGTCTGCAAAGGCTGCGCGTGACTCGCTGGTCTTTGACTCAATGACTGGCAGGGCGTCAGCTCGAGGTATATAATTATATACCAGCAACAATCAGGGCCTGGCAGGCACGGGGACTAACAATCCCACTCAACGATCGCTGCTGTTGCTGCTGCTGCTGCTGCTGCTGATGCTAGCTGCACACAGATCGAGTCCTGCGCAGGGCGCGCACACACGCACGGCTCGCGCGTCACGTCACGTCACGCTAGAGTCAAACGAAGCTCGAGCCACTCTACGACTCGATGTCGCTCGCTCGCACGCGTCTTGTCCTCGAGTGGAGGAGGGGGACCCCGAGGGTTGATAGAGGTGGTGGTGGTGGGAGGGGAAGAGCATCAGCTTCTCTCTGTCTCTCAGTAAGGCTGTCTCGTTTCCGGTGACATCACGACACATCGATAAGCATCGAGTCTTCTTCTTCACCGAGGGCGGAGGCTTTCGGGGGGGAATCGTCGGTCACAAGACCTGATCTACCGACCTACTACTCCTACGGAAGGAGGCGGAGTAGGAGCGCGTGCCACGGATCCCGCTACGGTGCAGGCGGCGCTGCTACTACAACTACAACACGCACGCGCGCGCGCAAGCCCACAGCCCGGATCGATGTCACGCATGCGCACTTGCAAGCTGGCGTCTTCCACCCGCTTCTTTCTTTCTTCTCTCCCCTCCATCCCCGGGTTTGTTTTCGATATACGACGCCTAGAAGACACCTCTTCGGGCGGTTGTGTAAACATCGTCGCTAAAGCTTTCATCTCCAGTTTGCGTCGAGGTGTTATCTCTAGCACTGCCCTGACATCTCTCACCTGTCCTCACTCCGAGTGTGAAATGTTGTTTGTTGACAGACGTAAATAAGTGTTTACAGGTCAGCATAGCTCGACTCTGAATATCTATAGGTGTTGGTTGACGACTTTCTACAAACACTCGTTTCTGAGAAGAAGTATGTCATTTTGCTCTGACTGATTCATCCATTTTTATTATTTTCGTCGGAGGATATACTTGAAAAAATATCGCGTATCATTCGAGTAAAATGTGGGAATGGTCCTTGAATTAACTGACGAATGAATATATCTTTCTCCGAAGATAAGACTTCTGTCGTATTTTCTTACTTGATTTTGAGGGAGCAATGCTTTTGTAACCCTGGTCTCGAGCCTTTCGGTATACAAACGGATTTCTTTCTCGTCAGCGGACTTTTCTCAACCCTATTGTCTCGAGTATACCTCGAGGTTCCAGTTCCACCGAGGGCTTGAGAAAGAAATGTGTCCCTAAACTGCTAAGACTATTTGCCGCCAGGACAACATGCCACCTCCGGTAGAGGGCTCCACCGGTGTTTGTAAAGAAAACAACGGAGTACAGTACAGCGGCGGAGGCGAGACAAAGGAGGATGTAAGAGGATGATGATAATAGGATGACAAGGTCGACGCAAACGGCGGGCGAGACCCAACCAAACTACGCTTCTCGTTTTGGATTTGTGATATTCAAATATGTTAACCGGGACGGGATTGGGTAACGATGCAGTGCACACAGACAAGCATGGAAATATTGTTTATACTGAAATAAAGTAGAAAATAAACACACAAACACACCAACGCGTAGGTAGACATTAATTATACTTAACTAATAAATGTAAACAAGTAAAAACATACAAAGGCATGCACACACACACACGCATGCAGATAAACACAAAGACACAGGTCAACGGAGGACGAACTGCGAAGGAGCCCGACTGCAAGGTAAGCGGATATGTCACGTGACCGGAGGGTCGTGCTGGGGTTACTTACAGGGCATCTATCTGTGCCCTTGTCGCTAAAGACGAACTGAAGAGGAAGAAAGGAGGTATATACGCAATAATTCCGAGCTCTGACAAGAGACTTAGTGTCATGGGGTGATGCACTTTGTGACTCATTTGGGAGTCAAACGATCCTCGACACCTGAGTACGACCTCCACTGATAAACATGCGCACAAGGTTTTTACTCATACGTGACACTGAATGTAAGTGGTGGGACACAAAGGATAAAAGCGATGAAACCTTAGTGTCAAGACTTTAAAACAGAATTGAGAACAGATTCTGTGCCAAGTAATGACATATAACGAGTAATGATAATAATCAACAATAATAATAAAGAAAGAAGGATAGGTGGAGGAGGTGGATGGGAATTCCCCTCCTAGCATCTGTACCGGAAACAGATTCTGATTCTTTGACAGTGTAAGCACTTATGTAGGCAAACAGCGAATGTTTGTTCCCTGTAATCTGTATCTGTGTGGGCTTGGAGTTCTGAAAAAAGATAGAGAGAAAAACTGGAAGAGAGAGAGAAGATGTGTGTATGTAATGTATGTGTAGGAGACAGCGGCTGTGTTTCATGCGGGGGAGATCGACTATAGAAAACCGTTTGTATTTGTAGAATTTTTTTAAAAGTGTGGTCTGGGAGGAATGACTGGATGGCGCCGAGGTTTCTATCGTCAGTCACATCACCAGACCGTGAGAGCGCGAGCTGCCCACACCTGCCAATCGTTGTGGACATATTTGCTCATCGTTTTGATCGGTCCTGTCTAAACACCCCGCTTTGTCTCTGCAGCCTGATCGGTGTTGGAGGAGAGGCAAAAACACACCGCCTCCTCCGCGCGAATGTTTGTGACACGTTCGCTCTGCCGTGGGTGCAAACATTCGCTCGGCGCGGGTGTAAAAATAGCGAGCGTTCGCTGCTGCTGTTGGCGAGCGCTCTTCGCGTGCTGCTCTGATGGAGGAGAATTTTGAGATGAGGATGAAAGGTTTAAACGGCGATTAGGAGTAGATGGTGGTGGGACTTAGGGATGATTAAAGGATGTGACTGGTCAAGGGTTAGTTTCGGAGTTTGAGAGTCCAGCGATGTCAGCGCCACCACTACTACAACAAGTCCCGCCACAACAACCACCACCACCACCACTACTTACTAACTTCCTTCCAACCCTCTGGCGGTCTGGTGACACGACAATTAACGTCTGTCACCAATACAGTGAGGGTTGGCTGCCCTGGGTTCACATCTCGTCGTGGGCTCGATGTTCTTTCTCTGCATGAGTATCATCCAACATTAATTTTCATTTTGCTGAACTGACATTTATTTTTTTTGTTTATAAAAACAATGCCCAATCACCAGCACCACTCCCACCACCAGTTGAGCCCTGAGTCGGGTTATGGAGGTTTCCTCAGTAGTGTCTACTGTAGTAAGTCATTAGCAGGCTCCCTGGAGTCAGACAGTGGGAGGAAGAAGGGAAGGTGGGTCAAGGGTGATGCTGAACCACATCAACATCGATCGTAGTGATGATTGCTTTGTCATGCTGTCACTCACATCCACTCTACTCACTGTGGGCAGACGGTCGTGTCCTGACTGATGCTAGAAACTCAGTCAACAAGCTTTCACCAGGTTTGAGATTTGCAGACGATGACAGAATTTTCGGTATTAAAGCTTAATGACCAGTTAACAGGACTATCAAATTTTCCTGTGCATAAACATCAACTTAAATGTTTCCTTTCTTCATTCTTTCATTCGTTTGAATATTTCATTGCATTATTAACGACTGATTGTGAAAGAAATTCTAATGAATGTTCCATCTCACATTACAGAAGAGTTATAACCTCCTCCAGAAAACTAACAGAACGCAAAGAAGGATGATGAGGTAAGAAAGGAAGAATAAACTCTCGACAGATGGCTTGCTAAGCCATTTTACGTGGTCAGGGCGGGTAAAACCCTGGGTTGTATTTAAATATGATAGTAACAATCGTGAAATGTCAGGGTGGACCTGAAAAGGATGGAGTCAAATCCGTGGAGCAAGACTCTGTAGTTGAGACATGCAATAGAGCTTGGTGTTAAGAACTCTCAGAAGCAAAGGCTTGATAGAGGATACACACTCACACTCACACACACACAAACTCTTTCTCTCACACACACACACACTCTTGTGATCCATCAGGATCAGTTCCATAGCTTGTGCCATATTTCACGATAAAGAACAGAAGGCAGCCTGCAAGAGTTTCAGCCCATCCTCTTGAACACATTATTCTCAATCCCGGCTTACCATATCACCATGAACTGTATTTCTATTTCCGGTATCAGTATCACCAGGTCAAAGCCTCCCTGACCCCTTAAGGGGCTTGAATATTTAAAAGAAAAATCCGGGGTATTGTCTACTTGGAGCGTTTTGCCAGGAAACCAGTTCCAGAGCTTGGCTGGCACCAGGACTTCAAACCCCTGACGACTGCTTCACGACTGGACACTCTAAAGCTTTGAAGATTATCCGAGAGTCTAAAAGATAAATAAATAATTTCAGAACAGAATAAAATATAGAACAAAAGCCACAGCAGGTCCGTCTCTAGTTTCCCCCCATCATACTAATATACATACTCCATCTATATCACCTCGCGAAGTGTGTGGCCTGGAGATGACAAGGCGATGAAAGGAAGACAACAAAGCAGCGACCATAAAATACAATGCTCATCCCTGGTTCCTGTAAAAACACAGATACCTGTCACTGTCTATCATCACCGCCATCGGTGTTTGTATCAGTTTTTTTTTCTTCTTTCTTTTTCTTTCTTTTTCTTCTTCCTCACCCACGCCACCCGAAAGTAACGCCTCCCTCAGTTTTGTTGTTGTTTACTCCCACGCAAGAGGTCTGTGCCAAAGAAGTCTCATGTGGTTTGGTTTCTTGCGAATCAAGAACCGATCTGCAAGACAAAAAATGGAGAATAAAAACCGGGTAGGAAAACATCCAATGACAGTCGGAAGAGCTCTCACGTGACTTCCGACGTCAGCGAGACTGAGATCACAAGCCAGTCTACAGCCTCGTAAAGTCCGCGGCAACAACACGAGCTGCAATAAGTACATCTTAAGAGCGGAAAGAAAACAAAACGAGGAAAAAAAGACAAGCAGGCAACAAACAAAGATGGAAAGCAATTGGCGAGGGACAAAGGAAAACAAACAAACAAACGAGCACAACACAGCCACAAAGGTAATGATCAAAGCGAAAACTGGTTCCGCGAAGCAATCATATTGAGCCAACATTGACATGCAATATGTATGTGTATGTTTGAGTGTTTGTTTGTGTGTGTTTTGTGATAGATAAGTGAGAAAGGTCTCTTCATGTTCTGAAGATAACATAAGCCGTTGTAAACACACCCACCCACACACACGTACACGTGTGCACACACTTTCTCCTTCTCTAACTCATTGATACACAATATAAACTGTACAAATATAAGATATTAAATTGACATTTTAAATTAATCAATAACATTACCTCCTCTCTGGATAAAGACTCTTCTATTTACAGCCTTCATCTCCATTTTAAAAGCTACATCGCTACATCACAGGTGATGTTTATTTTAGAGTTTGCAGGCAACGACCGCAGATGACTGAGGGAAGCCATTGCATCATGAACCAACGGACGATCAAAATGGCTTCGTGCAGTCCATGGATGAACACAACGATCGTTATTTGCATCGTCTGTTCATTGAAGTTTATCTCGGTGATGATATGGATTCGCCCACCCTGGAGCCTTTGTTGTCTATGAGAGCTTTGAACTCCCACCCGAGGGACAAAGGAATAACATTAGCTTGTGAAGTGTGTCATCTCTCTCTTTCTATCTCTCCCGTTATTTTTTTTTTCAAGTTGGATTTGTGGGTGAGGTCACTTTGAATGGATGGTGCAGTGTGCAAGGGGGCGTAACTTGCCAGGAAAGGGCAATAATTTCATTTTACACACGGTTGGAGGAGCACAGGCTGAAAATTTTGCCTTTTAGTTCAAACTTAAATTTCCAGTGTCAGAGAAGTTATTTTTATTTGATTTTTCGAGATTTTTCCTTGAGATTTTATGTTCGAGGTATTAATAAGTGACATGAAAGGATTTATGAGCATGATATCTGTCACCAGTCGGGTAGGCCGTGCCGACACTCTGTTTAATTAATATACTGATGCCATGTCACAATGCCATACATCATAAGTCAGCTCAGTAGTGTGCCGAGCGACGATGGAAGAGTTCTTCTAAAAATAACTAACCTCCTAACAAGATTTTCCTAATCAGAAAACAAAGACTTCAAAGAAAGAGGTTGAAAAAAATATTAAAGAAATAAATAAACCGAGGAAGAAAAAAGATTCAAAGAAAACAATTGTGACTGAGTTCATCCATCCGCATCCTAGTGTGTTTATGCTGACAAGTCCCACGCAAACAAACAAACAGCAAGAGATAATAATGTTTTTTTAAACAAAGTCAAAGCTGTAGAGTGTGTATGCTGAAAGACATTTCCCTCCGAGAACACAAAAAGTGTGGAGCTCTCTGGTGGAGTTAAGGAGCCATCACGATGGCCAAACACGCAAAAAGCCAGTTGATAGGAGGTTGTAAATACCGGGATTGTGTTACTGATGTCGTCCTCAGTCCTCGGCCAATAGTCTCGTTCTTTAAACACCAAAGCCACCCACAACTCCTTGTGTGGGCGGGTGGATGGGAGGACATGTAGACTTTCCAGTCAATAAGGAATGTTTCTGGTAAAGATAGCAGCCAAGACACGATCGTGGGTGGAGATATCGAGAAGATTACAAAAAAAGCAGACACGAAATTTATACTTTCTAGAGAAATCACTATTCATTGTTTTTGCTTACATTTCGCCATTTTCATCTAATCGTTAACATTCTTTTCTCTGTCACCAACCAGCTTGTTGACAAGTAGTAAAGAGCTTCTTTCTTTTCTTTCTTTTGTCATTCTTTCCTTTATTTTGTTCTTATTTTCTTTTCCTTTCCCTCGACAGCTTTTCACGAGGACTGACCTGATTCCATTGACCAGCCGACATATTGTCCTGGTCTGACATTTCCAGACAACTGTTCCAGCGTCAAGTTTCTCTCTAAACAAATGTCTTCTTTCAAATCTCTTCTCCTCATATTCCACCATTTTCTACAGACCCTCCGTATGATTAACAAACACAAGAAGTCACGTGGTAGCTAATTTTGGATTTTGATGCTGCCGTCGCCATAAAGTTCCTTTTAAAAGTTTTGTTTTCAAGTCCGTTTCTGCTTTACACAACCCCGTCTTTCAAGTGTTATTTTTCTCCTGTTATATTCCTTCTCTTCTTGCCTTTATTTGTTTCCATCGCCAAAGATGTTTCCCATTGAGTAGTTTCCGCAAACAAACACAGAACAAACAAAAATACCGAGGACTTAAGGTTTGTCTGTCGTGTGTTTACAAGAGTCTGAGATGTTGAACAAATGTGAGAGAAAGGAACTGCAGTTACAAAGGAGATTGTTGATTTGTTCGACCATTACCACGGCTGCAAGTTCGTGAAAAGTTCCGGAAACCATGGTTACGAGAAACTTTAGAGTCGTGACTCGTGACACAAGGAAGTGTCACGAGACTGGAACATCCAGGAGATGCACGGGAGTGTCACAGAAATCAGACCATGATGCAAAGCATGGTGTCACGAGAACCGGACATGCGCAGAAACATCGTGGAGACTGTCACAAGAGTAGGATACAAGGCTACTAATCCTGTCACGTCTACTACATAAGACATAATTTGATGGTGAATGGTGAAAAAAAGGAATAAAAATGTAATATGAAGATAAATCAAGCAAGAAATTGATTTGAATGAATTAAAAGAAATTATTCTTGCAATTAGGGGTAAACATAATATGAAACAGATAGGCCTACTCTTACTTTTTGTTTATCTTTCTTCTTTCTATCTCTCTTCCCTCTAGCTTCTCCCCCTCCCATTTATATTCCTCCATCAGCGTAAATATCACGTGACATTTAAAAGCAAGGTGAAAAGTGGGAATGGGGTATCCTACCATTCCAGATCGCTGGCTAAGTTTAACTACGCTCGAGGCAAAGTCCCGTTCAAACAAGAAAACATCGGAGTAACATCCGCGACTTTGGAGTAAACAATTCAATAATCACAAAATTATCTGCAACATCAACCGAAATGACAAAGACATCGTCGCCTTTGATTCTGCAAGCTAGCTCTGCGACTTCCCTATTTTCTCTCCCAGAAGTCTTCTATTATTGGCTCACTTAAGAAAGACGAGGAGCAGCGAGGGTTTGAGTGTTCTTTCTCAATGCATCGTTAAGGAGGGACAAATAATTACAGTCTTACGTAATACGACCAATCGCCGAGCTGCAAATTTGCGTTTACGCCCATAACTTCCGGTGTGTCTCCTTCTCTAACGACTTTTTACTTTTTTTGTTTTCTGGAGCATCTTCTGCCTTTTCGCTACCAACGCGAAAATCGATGCCATCTTGGGTTGTGACGTCATCAGGTGGAGACTACCCGAGACATTGCCGTCTTTGGAGTGTGGGAACCGTCGTCCTCGCAGAATCGCGACTATTTTTGGTCTGGCAGACGAGAGCTTACGTCACGAGCAAGGGGAGAAAACAAAAACTTCCCATAGACCGCCATTAGGGTGACGTCACAACATGAACATCAGATATTTTCTGCTGTAAGATGTTTTGTTTACGACTCGGAAAAGCATCCAGCGATGGTGGTATTTTCTGTGCAGTCTACCCGGTGTGTGAAATGCTCGGTGCTCTTCGCCATACCAACCTCCCCTCGACATTAAAAAAAAAATGAATTAGAAAATTTTACGAAGCCATTATTTGTGCTAAATATTGAATCCTGCTGAGTAGTTTTTAATCCTGTTGCAATTAATAATTCACGCCTTACCTTCTCGTCGGGTGTCATTGATCCACAAGATATTTGTAACTGTAAACAGTTTCTCAGACGAAATACTCGGTTCAGGAAGGCGCTCTTCAGCAAACAAGTTATGAAAAATGTCATAAAAATATAAAAAGACAAAGAAAGCACTCGCCTACACAAATAATAAATAAACATTCTTTTATACCTTTCATTGCGCAGTGTATTGAAATAAATGTTTATTTCAGTGAATAGCCAGGGAATAAATAATGTCATGAAAACTTTTATGCAAGAAGCATTAAATATTAAAAATTTTTCTCTTATATTTAGTAACACAAATTGAAATCTGGGTTTAATACCAGGAGGAAGGTGGGAGTGGGAGAGGAAGAGAGAGGCAATGAGATGTCTGGTGACATTCTGGGTGTTGATGAGACATGAAGGAAGCACTAAAGTAGTATAAAGACAGTGTTTACTGTAGCAGGGACCTAAGCTCTGGGGTAGCTTTGGTGATGGCATTGACCATCTGTTCTCCCTCGCTTCCTTCTTTTTTAATTGGATTTGTAGTTGTTGTTGTTGTTGTTGTTGTTGCATGAGTCTTTTATTCTGAGAAAAAAAAAACAATTATACAAGCTGCAATTGTCAGGCGCACACAAGCTTGCAGATTTGAAGATAGTCTTCCTACCCTTTGCCAACTGGCAATGAAGAACAAAGGATATCAGTCAAATGATGTCAATTGTCACAAAGATAGACCACATAAGTTACAGAGTATTTCTGCATTCTGTTCCCAAAGCACATTATGACAGGGAAGTGAAACAGCCTTCTCCTTTTGTCCAGTAAAAATAGTAACGTCTGTGCCAAGTCAAGAAACGAACTGAGTGCCTTTAGGTTCAAATGACACAGAGCTAGAATCCGCTAGTCTTTGTGTCTGACATAAATGGAGTGTAATGGTCAACCTGTGGATTAGCTCGTTACTAAATAGGATATCCGTCAGACAGAAACACTAGCCACGACCTCAACAATATCAAAGCTTTATCTCCACTCATGTGTGACATCTTAATATCTATAAATAGATTACACGTCGTCTCGTGTAATATTTCTCAGGTGACAGAGGGAAAGTTTTATATTGTTATCAAGCATCCACACACACACACCCGCGCGCGCACGAACACACAAACGACTAGACCTGCAATAACAGCCTCGTAACAATACATCCTTCATCGCAAATATTTACTCACACTTAAGGTGACATGTCAAAAAAAAATAAACCCTCACAAAGGGTTGGGTTGTCCACTCAACTCCCCCACTAGTGCAGGTAAGTGTCTTGATACACGTAGGTAAAGCTGAGGACACTACTGCGCAGGTGAGTGCTACCTGTGCAGGGACATCAAGTGCACAGTATGTCGAGATAAGCTCGACTGTCGCCACAGGAGCGACTCGTCAGGTCTCGTAATAAATACTTAGCTCTACCTAGTCTCTATACTTACCTCTACTTAGTCTCTGTCCTCGGGTAGACAAAGTAGGGTCTTTGGGTAGAAGGTCTGTTAGGAGTTACCTGCTGTGTTTGACACTCTTCTGGGGCCGAAGCTATGAAGCGAGAGTAAATCATTTCCTCAGGGCAAATGGGGAATTTAAGGAAAAGCGTTTCGTTTCCGAAGTTAGATAAAAGGGTGTCCACACCCCGCGGACATTACTTCTTTTCTTTCTTCCTTTGCCACAGGTTTTAGACTATGGGTCTAGCAGTAGAATAACATCAGTGGGGTTGGGACCCCGATTTATAATTTCGGAAACAAGAGGATTGTTTTGAATCCTGCCAAAGTCAGAGATTTATCCTGGCTTTGTAACTACGGCCTTTGTACCTGGTCAACCGCGTGACCGTCTTGCTGATGGTTACTGGAGTATACAGGTGTAGGTAATCACTAGACCATAGTGAGTACTGACAGGACACTGCATGTCATAACGGCGAGACAGACAGACAGACAGACAGACAGACAGACAGACAGACAGACAGACAGACAGACAGACAGACAGACAGACAGACAGACAGACAGGGAGGCAGGCAGACAGAGAGACAGGCAGGCAGGCAGGCAGGCAGGCATATAGAGATAGACAGGGACAGACAGACAGACAGGGAGGCAGGGAGGCAGGCAGACAGACAGACAAGCAGCGCCTGTGCAAATGTCTCAAGCCATGGGTAAGGACTGTGACCTACCCTTTACAGAGTTTGTAAGAACAACATTGTCTAGACTGTAACTTATTTTGGGCCAAAGAGTTTATCAATCCTCAACAACAAGTCTTACAAACGTATCACATGATTTAACGACCCTCAGGACATAATAATCACACTAATGATCACACACACCCCTCCTTCGACCTTACTGGTCGAAACAAAACTATTCATCAACGCTTCCTACACAGTAAGTTGATACACAACAATACCCAATAATCACACACCCTCCTGCAGTCTCACTAGCAACTTCTCCCTGTCACTCATCTCCTTGTAGACGAACGCGTTCATCACGTCAACGGTCGTTACAACCTTTGTCCAACGCAGCAAACACGTGACCTTTGAACTACGGACTGTTGACGTGGATATGGCGGGGACGGGTCGCCGTTGTCGTCTGCTACGTGCTTGAGTGAAGGGCATTTCACAACTACATATATTTTGACTCCTGTCGACGGCTTGGATTCCGGAACGAGTCGAGCGGTCCCCGGGTGGTTATTTCTGACTCGCCCTACTTTACCTGTCATCTCGACCTTTAGGGAACGGTAAACAGTTATCACACCCTGCCTGCTGATTACTTAGGGTTTAGTGTACACACAGGCACCGGTATAAGTGTGAAAAATAAGAGCCAGTCTATTAGTTTGCTTACGAGCCAAACCTCTGATGGAGATATTTGGATGACAAGGGAAAAATAACTTTCAGCCGATCCGAGATAAATAAAACAGAGGAAAGAAAAACTTGAACTAATCATATTGTAGAGACTTTTGTTTGTCTGTTTTTGTGTCTTCCTCTCCATGTGTGTGTGTGAGGGAATGAGTCTTATCTTTCGTAATAATAAACATATACATCTGCCAAGTCTTTTGCTCTTAGGTATTAGTCTTCGGTTGGAATATACTTATCGTGGCCGAAAACTGACTTACCTACATGTCTGTTCGGTGTCAACTTGTTCCTGCATGTCCCACACACCTTGGAAATGACTCCTTAGAAGTTGCTGTCCAGAACAAACGACACCCGTTATTTTAATTCCACAAACACACCGCTACTCCACTCCGAGCACCTGAAAACTCGAGCACTGACGAGGACCTGGCAGGTTCACATCTGTCAACTGAATGCTACGACCCGGGTGGTGCAAAATTGGCGATGGTCCAAAAGTAAGTATTGTAACCCACAACAAGTACTCGCTGGTTGGGATTATTTCTATGTGATAACGACTGTTGCGCTCAGGGAATGAAAGAAAGAATGAAATAAAAGAAAGACAAGAAAAAGAAAGAAGAAAGAAAGGAAGAAAGAAAGTTTCAGACACAGATTAAATCAACCGTAACGAATGAATAAATTTTTCTGAATACTATGTTTGTTTTGGAAAGAATGAATTCGGCTCTCTCTCTCTCTCATACACACAAAAGGTCAAAGGACACTGAACTCGAGACCAATCTGTTTAGGAAAAAATATTCTTTTAAAACGCGGAATATAGACAAGGAGGTACTGTTGAAAGACTGTGCATACAACTTCAAAAATTTATAAAAAAAAGGTGAAAAGAATTCTCAACAGAATAATTAGAAAGGTCAAATGTCAAATATCGTTCAACACTCGTGTTCACGAGCTGACGAGTGAACGAGGGTCGTGTCGTGCATTAATGTGCGTGAGTGTGTGGAGTGTGTGCGTGACTGTGGCTGTACCTACGTGTATTGCTGTGCGTGAGTGTGAATATACCTGTGGAAGTGAGAGATACAATTGGAAACATAACAAACCTTCATACTACACCCCTTGTGACTATAACCCTCCCTTTGCTAGACAAACAACTCCTCTCTCTCTTTCTCACACACATACGCATGCACGAATACAAAGAAAGCGAGAGAGTGAAAGTTCCTCTCTCATAGATATACACAGGTGAAGCTATGTCACCGAATTAATTTTTTTTTTACCTGAGCCCCACCTTGAGTTTACCTGGGCGGCATGTCTGAACATGCGCAACATTATTCAACACGCGGTCGCGGGTGTGTGTCTACCTGCGCACCTGAAATTCCGGGGTCACAGCAAGGTATTGTGGGCCTGTAGACCAGAGTTTAATGTTACAGGTATTAACATTAATTAGTTTATGCTTTCGTGTTGCTGTGAACTAAAAGTGTTTGAACTGGGAGTGACAACTCTCCAGGGAATATTTTTATTTTAAAAGTAAACAATGTAGAGTGGTTCTCATGAAAAATTGCTTATGCTTGGAAATAAATATCAATAACTCATTCAAAAATTACAATTGTCGTTGCTGGAGGCATCTGTTCTTTATGTTATTATTTCTCCTTTCTTTCTCTATTCACTTTTTCCTTTCTCTATGTGATATTATTTCTCCTGCTTTCTTTCTCTATTCACTTTTTCCTTTCTTGTTTGACATGGTATCATCCGTTCCTGAGGCTTGTGTTTGTTGTTTGCTTGACTGTCGGTCCCTTTGTAGTCTGTCATGCACAGCACACTGAGCTCAACTCACGTGGGAGCTTATTTTTAAACATTATTATTATTTTAAACTTCTTACTTGATGTAAACTATGTAGGTGAAGTACCCGGGTTGACGAGGAATATAAAACTTATAACAATGTTTTTTCAGTGTGTATAACTGTCGGTGGAGAGCCAGCTACTGTAGACACCTTCATCTACAACATGCAATACCTGATATTATAACACCTGTCAATACAGGTGAGGTGCATAGGGTGACTGTAGAAAGTAAAATCTGCGATTTGCTTAGTTAACACAGCTGTTGTGGGAATAGAACCTGAAATCGTTTGTGCCAGCTGCAGTCCAGCTGCTCAGCCTCGGATGAATTGTCAGAGGAGTGTTTGTGTGATGCTGTAGGTGCGCGCATGAATAATATTATTCTTGATGTAAGTTTGTTTGTTTTATATATATATATGATTGTCACTTGCCCATTTTTTCATTTTTTCGCTGTTGACATTTTTTAATGAACTTCATTCCTATTTTTATTTCCAACTTTTACTTTTGTGACTGGAACATCTTCCCATGTTCATATTTCCCACTGGGACAACTAAAGTTATTCATCGTCATTATCATTATCATTGTCACTGTCATTGCCATTGTCAAAATAGCTCAAAGTGTTGTTTACACATTTGACTTGTAGCCACTGGTTTCACTCAGATAGTGGCAAAAATATGAAACACATCTATGTAGCAGCGCACACATATCTATGTAATAATGCAAATGTGAAAATAATATATAACACCGACACACACACACCTTTACCAGCGTCTACAGCTGCCGCAGTGTTGGTGAGCGCGGACGTCACCCACGTCACCGCACGTGACGAACCTTATGGCGCCTAACTGTTAGATCGATCGCTGAACTCCAACTGTCAATAGATCGATAATTGTATGGCACAGCCTGTGTTTAAAAAGCCGGTACGGAAAATAAAAACCCAGATTACTTAGTAAGCCAAACAAAGCCCTCACTATGTGTGTAACAATGACTCTCCCTCCCCGTCAGTGAATAAAGTATTCACGGGTTCAGGAGGAGAAGGGGGAGGGTATGAGTCCTATTCGTCTGTTATTGCACCTACCTGTTGAATACGACAAACCCCGGTTACTTACCTGTATACAGGAGTCGTGAGGAGAACGGTATGATTGGCTAAACATCAGGTACACAAGAGGTACACAGCAGGTACACAACAGGTACAGAACAGGTCCCTTGAGACTGGCGGTGTAGGCAGGTGTGTGCCCTGCAGCTGACAATTTTATATCTTCACCAGGTGAGGTCCCGGGCGGGGCGATGCAAGATAATAACTTGCAGGGTCAGAAGAACTTGTGGGCCACTAGACCTGTCATAATCTTACACAGGGTGTAGATATATTATCTGCTATGGCGGGGATTGCAGACACTGTTGGAGATATGACAGCCAGCCAGCCAGCCAGCCAGCCAGCCAGCCAGCCAGACAGACAGACAGACAGACAGACAGACAGACAGACAGACAGACGTGCAGCCCTGGTAACCGACACTGATGGGAAAAAAATGCTGATGCAGATGCAACAGGTGGACACAGTATTTTGAGGTGAGCATCGAACAGAGATGCTGCCAATCGTGTCACTGGGCTCTGCTCACTCACCCTCTGACCTTAACTGCCCTCGGCAAGTCGACGGCAAGGCAGGAATAAGTCGCCGCACCGGCACCAAAGAAACAGCGAGGTAAGGGCGAGGTCATAGGTCAGCGCATGCTACAGAGGCTGGCGCTAATCTCAGAGGCAAGGAGGTACGGCATGCACTAGAGGCACACAGAGAAAAGGGAGGGTAAACTCTGTGTGTGTGTGTCTGTGTGGGTGTGTGTGTGTGAGGATCTGAACGACGAGTGCTGTGTGGTCCATCTGTTGTGCGTGGTTCGAGTCCGAGTGAGACTTCCGTGCCGGTTCCTGAGTGACTGTTGGTGACAGGTCGATGATCACTTTCCGGGGAGAGACGGGAGGGATTGGTGACAAAGTTCACTTTGTAATGTCGCCATGACCTTTGTCCTAAATACCACGACCTCGTGTTCCTCCCATCCACTCCAACCCTGCGTCTTCTAAACAGAAAGAGAGAGACTGCCTTTTCCATCAATATTCTCTGTCAACCTCTCGTCATACAATTCATCACTGATGGCGGACATGTAACCTGTGATTCGTCTTGCCTGACATTTTTTAAGGATTGAGATTAAGATTGACCTCGCCAGCAAGACCAGCTCCAACTATGATATGAAGGACTTAGAGACAAACAGACTTAACGCCGAGCCACCCAGCAAAATCTGTTTATTTCACCTGTCTGATTCTCAGGAATGTTAGTATCAATTTAAATACATAACTTTCTACATCATTAGTTAGTCTGCTTACATCTGTTTTTCTGTCTTGAATTTGAATTTTATCATGTTCACAACGAAAATTGAGGGGAGGAAATAGATTATTATTGTTCCTGACACGCGACCAGAAGGTTTGAAAAGTGAATCAGATTAACCCAGAAAGAAGCTGTCATGCATATCTTCTTAAATCTGTTGGTTTCTACTGCATGTACACCCACACCCACATCCACACCCCACACAAACACACATTGAGTTGTCATACACCTGTTGCCTCTCTCCTTCCGTTTTACCTGTCGGAGGGACAGCCTCAGGGGGCAAGAGCAGCAGCACCCTCACTCTCTCCACCTCCCTCCATTGACAGCAGATCGTTTACTGTTAGGAATGTCAAGAGTCGCATCGCTGCTTCCTTGTCATCACTGGCCTCAACTGTCAACACCAAGGATGATGTGTGTTGGGAGCAGTTTCACTGGTCAGTGAAGTCACGTGGCCTGCTACGGTTCACTGGCAATGTTTGTGTTTTACGACATAGCTGTCTCGCTTGACTGACCACAGACACGAGGATGAGACACACATTGCTCCAAGGTGTGGGTTACAAGTGACAGATGTAGACTTGTCACTAATGCAGTCGTTTCTGCTGCTGATGGCGGTTAAAAAGCGGGACACTGAACACAGGAGCAGGTGAATCAGCCAGAGTGATGAACATGCATTCAGGCATGAACATACACGTCACGCTGTGTAATGAATACACACCTCAGGCTGTGTGAAAAACAAAAGCATCGGGATGTATGTAAGATAAAAAAAAAAGAAAGATGAAACCTGAGATATGTATGGGCGTCCAAGCGTGTGATTACCATGCACGCACGCGCTCATACACACTGTGCGTGTGTATATGTGTATGTATGCACGTGTCTGTGTCTGTGTCTGTGTGTGCGCTCGTGCGTGACAAACATGCGCATCCGACTATGTGATTAACATTCGCATCAGCTTGCGTGATAGACACTCACATCACAGTCAACAATAAACAAGCGCTTTCGAGAGGAGGATAACAATCCTGTAACAGCTGTCCTTCTCACCACCCTCTCCTCCCATCATCCTCCTCCCCCTGTGCACTCGCTCGTGGCTTTCGTGCTGCTAACAGCGGTTCCTTGGGGAGAGATGCAGATGGAGTTTGTAATCAAACACACGAAGCTGTGAGGACGAGCAAAAAGCTTTCACGTGTAGACTTTTGCCTTCCAACATGAAAAATTTGCTAGAAATTCCAGCGGGTCGGCCCCGGAGGGTCACTCGAGAAGGCTCTGCGGGTTTTCCGGTCCACCTCCGTTATGGCAGCCCGTGGATCAAATTTAAATTATTCGAACATTAACTGTCCCACGGTTGTCTGGCATATTGGCGAGTCACATCGCGAGAGCTCGAGAAACATCTGGTTGCACATACTCTTATAAATAAAAAAACAAACAAACAACAACATAGAAAGAAAGATGTGAACTGTAATATCTGTGTAACAGGGCGCCTGTGTATACTAGTCTCTGCATGAAAGTTCTTGCAGAAGGCCAACTCCGGTAAAAAATATTCAAGCTGTACTTACATACTAACTATTTGAGGATCATACTGTGTCCTAAAAAGTGACTATTTCTGTCCTCTTTTTGCTGGAAAAAAAGACCAAAATTAAACAACAAAACAAAATTAAACAACAACAAACAAACAAACAAACAAACAAAAAAAAACCCTCGACATTCTAGGAGTGTAGGTTCCTCCAGGAACCGAGGGCGGTAGTCTGACCGTTGCCGATGCCCTCGATGCCTACTGTACCTGCAGACACTGTGCAGATGACTGACAGTTTTATCTCGAGACAAACACACACTAAAAACGCTTTCCTGAACACAAATACTTATCTACTAAATCTTACCATTCTTCTGAATACCAGTACTGTTCAATCACACTGTTGCTAAAAATAATACTATATATATATTTGTAATCTTTACTGGTACCTCTGTAATAATACTTAACCCCTGGGTATTGACTATCTCGTGAAGAAACAACTCCAGATACCGTAGAACAATTTATTTCTGAACCCAAATTAATGAAAAATATAGTAATTCGCTTTAGAAAATTGCTCCGAGTCGGTAGAATTAAAGAAGAAATTCTGTCACCTTGGGACCTTCTCTCACCCGGAATTTTTATCCTCGAATGTTTTTCGCAGCTCTCGAGGTAAAATAGAGAAATGGTTTTAATTAAAAGTGTCCATGAGGGCTGAGCCTAAAGGGGGTGGCCACCCCGGCACACGTGTGAGTGACGGCAGTTTGAATATTTCATACCCGAGGCAATAAGGCTAAAGTGTGGTGCACGGGCCGAGCGCCTCCCTGGTCGGCGAGGTTATAATGTCGGGGCGGTCGTGACTTGCCGAGTTATTTATCTTCCAGGAGAGATAATTTATTAATTTTTTAATACTGTTGGCTACTGCATGCATCTGCTTCTGAAGAACTCAAGTCATGAGAGAGATGGAGAGAGAGAGGGAGGGAGAGATTGTGTTTTTTTCTTAGCTGGCGGCGTTCACAATTTTATTAGAGTTCGGAATTGTGGGATGTGATGTGACTTTCTTTTTAATAAAAGAATATTCTGTGAAGATTATCTTTGAAGACAGTTCCTGCTCTTAAGTCTTTGAGTCCTGTAAATTATCATTTGATAGAGAGAGGGCTAAAGCCACATCCAGATTTGTTGAAATGAAACCAGAGATACCTGAGGGTTGAGTTCTGCATGAATCCTTCCTCCCTACAATTCACCATAAAATAATATTGGGTGCGGATCTCGTATCGAAAGCATACACCTATAATTACAGTGAATTTGTTGCTAAAATTGTCAGGTTACATCACAGACGGAAACAGTTCATTAGCACAATTGCTAGGCACGTGTCACGTGACCGCCTATCTGAGTCGCCCATAAACGACTTTACGATTGGAGAGAGGTGAGAGAAAAGAAAGAAATGGGAAGACGACACGCAACGAAAGATAAAAAAAGTGGATTCAGAGGAAAGAAAAAGACTAGAATAAAAAAATAAAAAATAGATTACTTACAGTTCCATTATCGCTTTTCTACTATTTATCTACCATTTCATTACATACAAAGCCATTACCCAGGGAAGAACCTCGAACAGTAATGGAGAAAACTTTAACACAGTCATGGAGAAAATAATAACAGAGTGATGGACAAACTTCACAAAAAAAAAGAAAAGAAAAACTCCTACAGTGACAGTGAAAACCTCCGACAATGAAGGAGAAAAGCTGAAAAATATCCATGGCGAACAATTACAGGGAAAAGCTCCGACAGCCACACGATGAGGAGGAATAACCACTCAGCAGCAAAGACAACTTTTCAAGCAGCTTTCAATGCCAACAAATTAACTCTGTTTGAGGAGTAATCAAAGAACGAGCCTGCACTTCACCAGTAATTCTTCTAGTTCTTTCTCCACACTTTCTTATTTACATCCGGGGACTTGTGAAGACGTCCTCTCGAGAAATTTGAATGATCTCAAGTGACCTTTTTTTGCAGGGAAGATTTTATCCAATTATTCTCTCCTTAACTATGAGAGGATAGGTTTAAAGAAATTAGGTCACATATCGATCACAATTTATAAAAATTTGAGTTTGTTTTATTTAAATTATTTTAGAAGCAGCTTGAGAAGTAACATCCGAACTGTTTTTCAAAGTAGATTCTTTTACATCCCAGATTTTGTCAGACAAGTGGATCAAAGGGAATTCTAATGGTTACAGCTTTTTTTAGTTTTACCAATATTATCTTTACAATTTGTTTTCCTTACATCAGGAAATTCTGGAATCTGTCAACCGTAATTTCCGAGTTTAAGCGAAACAAAAGACCAGGATGTTTCAAGGATTTGTAACGGTCTGTTTTATCGATAAAACTGTAATAAAATGTGGCAAGTTCGGAATTGCAACAGCGTGAAAGAAATAAATTCGGTTTCAGTTGCTCGATTTTTGAATACTTGCGACAGTTATTTGCATGCTATAAATAAAATATCCTGTTATCTTAAAAAACCAAACTCAAACTGGTCCAGAGTACAGGCTCATAACTTGCTCCACTCAAGTGCTGGGTAAGTGTAAGCTACCCCTGGGTTTATTGGTAAGCTGTAAAAACTTGCTCCGCTTGAAATTGTTTTGCACTAACCACGGAAAACTCAATTTTCCAGTCTGTGTGTGCGCGCGCGTGCGTATGTATTTAAGTGTGTGTGTGTGTGTGTGTGTGTGCGTGTGTGTGCGTGCGCAAATTAATTTCTTTAATTAAACAGTTACACAAGTAAGAGAAGAATATTTTAACACTATGTTAATCAGAGAACAGGATTAAGAAATTTAATGAAGATGACAGAGAAACTTGTCGACTGAGACTTACCGTGCATACGAGTCCTCCAACCCTTGCTCAGAGAATGTCTATATATCTATAGTTTGTCTCTTGTTTACAAGAATAGTTCAGTGAACCCAGGCTGCGGATGGGGAGAGAGAGAGAGAGAGGGAGATAATCGACACTGTCAGAGAGAGAGAGAGAGGGAGAGCTCAAACTCGGATAACTTATTGACATCTGCTCATTATTGTCATTATGAAAAGACGAGTTGAATTTAACACACGTCCACAAGACTACATCACGGCATTCAGTAGTCATGATGATGATGATGATGATGATGATAATAATAATAATACTAATAATAATAATAATAAAGTGTCAGGGTCAGGGTCAGGGTCTATGGCCTCATTGTGAGTGACAACAAGTCACTTATACAAGCCACCTGATAAGGCCTAACAACAGAAATGGTTCAAAGCTATGAGAACAAACAGATTTAGTGGCTTACGAGGCTAACAGGATCATTCCTAATGAGGAAGAAATGAGAAATCAAACAGAATCCCCTAGAGGGGTGGCGCCACTGTCCTCTGACATGTGACGAGGTCGAGACAGACGCCCTCGACAATGCCGTGGCCTGTCGACCTACTTTATTCAAGCGACAAATCGAGTGACAAGGTGCCAATGTATCTCTATACCTGGAATGACATATGGGTCAAAGGTTGCATAAAAGGAAAGCAATGCATTAGAAAAAGTTGTTAGGATGATAAAAAAACAAAAACAAAAACAAAACAAAACCAAAAAAAAAAAAAACCCAAAAAAAAAA
>SRHC01001187.1:500271-528778 GCA_004794325.1 Pomacea maculata
AATAAAATAAAATACAATAAATAAATAAAAACAAAAAACAACAACAAAAAACAAAATAAAAAAAACAAACGACAAACAGAAAGAAAGAACGAACAGATAGATAAAGAGAGAGAGAGGAAGGAGGTGAAAGACATTTCAATGGGTGTGACGAAACACGCAGAGAGTAAAAGTAGTTTCCAAACATCACGATCTTGCGTAAAGTGTTGACGCCTCCTCGTAAACAAGACAATAATCTTGCGCAATGCCATCTCCTCTTAGCCGGCATTCGCCAAAATTATTTCTGTTCCCACGAACGACATCCAAATGTCAGAACAACACGCATTAAATATCAAGCATCTTTCGTCCTGGCTGAAATGAAAAAGCTCTTGTTTCTTATTTTTGTCGGCTGCTTCTCCTACCTGTGCAGGCATCAAAATAGCTCACGATCTCTCGGAAATCTTTACGTTTAACTAAATAAGGAAACCAGTCTGCCACAGGTAGTGCTGGCGTGATTCTGACGCCCTTCCATTTTGAATGGATCCACGTAAAACACCTGCACGTGGCTGTCAATACGTTGCCATGGCGACGGGGCTACGTTACGAACGCTCGTTAAGGGATGACATCTGGCGTCACGGCGATGAATATTCGATGTGTGGGTAATGACATGGGGGGACTCCTTGAGTGGGAGAATCGTCGGGGACTTCTATCTTCGGCCAGGCGCCAGAGTCTGGGTGGAACAGGGTGGCGCGCCAACGGCTCATGCAAATGAATGTGACGTAGTAACCTTCTGGAAAGATCCTTTCCTTGTCGCCAGCCGCTGGTTTTTTGTGGAGTTCCGTGACTTCGCATCACGAGGATGAGTGAGCTGGGTAGAGCACTAGGAGAGGTTGGGATGGCGACTTGGAGACATACTTTACTACAGCAAGATGGGGACTTGTTGTTGCCCCTCCATTGCTTTATGTGTGTTGACAGCAGGACAACATGACAAGAGAACTCTAATAACACAACAGAACAGAACAGAACAGAACACAACACAACACAACACAACACAACTCTAAACATTACACACCACAACAAAATAAAACAAACCTACACTTGGTTCACCATAACACGATACACAGGACAATTTCACAACACGTAATTGTAAACACATTCAGGCCGTAAATTTATTTAGGTAAATAAGTTTTGTAGACAGTTTCCAAAATAAACAAACTTCACAACTTTTCGAACGAAACCGAACTGTTTTAGCCGGATATGTCAGCTCCCTAGGAAAAAGCAGCAGAATATAAACTTCATCCACAGTGCGAGCACAAAAAAAAGCTTTACAACTTTTCGAGTTTTAAAGCATTTTAAGTAAGAAGGAAAGTTTTAAGCAGGAAATGTCAGCTCCCATGGAAAAAAAAAACAACTAAATGTCAACTTGTCTTACAAGGGGCGAGTAGAATTACTGAATGGGTTTGTGATTAAAATTCACGACCAGTAGAACAAATAAAGCTGCATGCGTAGCCAGTGTGGTAAGTGAGTCAGTGAGTGGGTAAGATATAAAATTGTTGCAGCACAAAACAGTAGAACTTGCTTTAGCACAACAAACGACCAGAGAGCCTGCTGACAATAACACGTTAGCAGAATTCTAAAATTTCTTCCGTACCAAAAAAACCCCCAAACAACAACCAACCACAACAACCAACAACAACAACAACCACAACCAACAACAAAAACTACAACCAACAACAACCACAACAACCAACCACAACCAACAACAAAAACTACAACCAACAACAACCACAACAACCAACCACAACCAACAACAAAAACTACAACCAACAACAACCACAACAACCAACAACAACCACAACAACCAACCACAACCAATAACAAAAACTACAACCAACAACAACCACAACAACCAACCACAACCAACAACAAACAACAACAAACAAACAAACAACAACAACAAGCAAAAGAAACCACCAACCAAACAAACAACAAAAACAAACAATCAAACAAACAAACAAACAAGCAAACAAACCAGTAGGGTCAAGCGTACCTCATCCAGCTCTGGTGCCGGAGGGGTCACGACCCCTGTGACTGCGCTTAAAGACTTATAAAACAAGTGACAGGCCACCGCCAGGACATTAACCACTTCTGCAAGCTGTGTATAAAAACGCTAAACGAGCTCGTATCGCCGTTTGTGACGTCAGTGTTATCAGTACATCGAGGTCACCTACCCATAATGCCTCTCCTTGCTCGTATCACAGCCGTTAGTTCCAGTCTACAGAGCTGGACGTAGATCATCATGATACCAGACTAGTCTCCTGTGTTACAGGCCAGCCAGTGTTCACAAAGAATAGAACCACATGTTATTTTCGATTTACGATGGAGACTATGTTCTAATCAGCCCATCGTAATCAGAAAATTAAAATGATTTTAAAACAATTTACTTACCAAACAAGCTTAATGTAGTTGAGATTCTTCGATCAGTCGACAGCGGGCCAAAATCATGTAACAAAAATTATTTTATAAATGATAAATATTTTCTGTCCTTTATTCAATTATATGCCAACGACTTCAAAATTTGAAATTCGGTTTCTTCAGAATGCTTCTCAGAAGCCATTGAAAAAAAAAAAAATCAAAGTCGGGGCTAGTGTGTGGTGAAAAGGAAAGTGAAGAACTATCCCAACAGCTTGCAGGAAACATTTTATACAGTTTCAGCAGAAAGAGTTCCACGAGTGCTCCGAGAAATGTCTGCTATAAAAACGGATGAAGCTTTGACTGTCTGCCACAAAGATGTATCAAATTTCCAACGATCAGAGGCTAGTTACACAACTCGTTCCTAACTTGTAGGTCTTAAGTCTAGTTAGATAATTAGTTTTATAGAAGAAATACAATGCACAAGACAGTTTTAGAATGAAAAAAGTTTTAAATAAGATAAAACTGTATTCCCGTCATCACATTCTGAATATGTAACACATCGAAATATCATACGAGCGATTTTTGAAAAATGTTTTAAAATTTATCCCTTTCTTTTTATCCCGTCTTTATTTATGTTGTCAGCTTGTCTTTCTCTCTTCCCTCCTTTATTTGTTTAAATTTTCGTAAGAACACGTTTGTTAGATCGTAATTCGTCGTGGTGGCAGAAGTGGGAGTTAACAAGGAGAAGAATCTCTCGGCAATAAAACTACTTTGTGTTCCTTTATCGGATCAGGCAATGATTCAACTCGTGCGAAAATGCACACCCCTTGATTGAGTGTGATGTGCTTTATGGCTGTGGACCTTCCCCGGTACAGAGAAGAAAATGTTGACATTACTGGCCTCCCCAGCCATCGAAAAAACAAAGAATCCCTGGAGCACTGTGGAGCATACAGGAACATACTGGAACATACAATAAATAAGTACTGCCAGTGAAAGACGAAGTACATTAATCTGACTCATAAAATTAGTTCTTTAATGTGAAATGAATATATGAATCCATAGTCACATCCAACAACCTTCCATCTCTCTCTCTCACACACAGAGGAAGAGATAAAGAGAAAGAAGAATTACTGTACATCTCTCAGTCAGACTAACCTCAGTCCTGGTTTCAGTTCCTTCCTAGCAGTGAACACATCTCCTTTTTACATTTACTTTGCGCAGGCAGGACCACAAGTCCCATTATTCCTAATGTATGAGAAATAGAGTCATTTCCTCTATAAAGACTAAAATTAAACCAAGGTAGCCGTGCTTCCGGTACGGAATCTCAAAGGGCTTTACCGCTCGGCCCTGCTCCATTTATCACGCTCATGCTTTCGAGACACCGCGGGAATTGGGGTTTCATCCAATTTTGCGTGAAGCCATTGAAATAAATTGTCAATGGCAAACCTTTTTCTTATTCCTTTCGGGCTATTAAACACTAGAAAAAGCCGAGGCAATTGCATCACAGACGCAGCCACGGCGTTCGGAAGAAGAAAGACGCAAGTCCCGAGTCTCTGAGAGTTACCTGCCCTGCTTTTGCCAGCACCAGGAGGCCATTCGTCGAATAGGAAGCGAAGCATATTAGCGGAAGAGACTCAAGACAGGGCCGTAACTCTCGGCGAAAGTTTGCTAGCGAATGGCAGCCCCCCACTTATGGACATTCTGAGCGTGGCGTCCACATTCTCCAACTTTCCTCAAGTCCTCCACGGCGTCCGTGCAATGGTGGGTGTAGACAATGTCTGTGGGGGCAGCACTGTCGGTTCTAACACGTTGTTTACAATTGATCTCATCTACTTTCATCTCTGTATCGCTATATCTGTCTGTCCTTATCTCCCTCTTGCCACCCGCTTCCCTGATTCACCACATCGGTTGTTTAGTTTGCTTGATAGGACATTCATATTTCACTCTCTCCACTCTCTTTTAAATGTATATTTCTATTGAATTTTCCTTCTTTTAAATTTAATCCGCCATATCTCTTCCATTTCTCTGTGCTTGAAGGAGATTGGTTGGCTTATAAAATCTGTTCACACCAATGCTTGCCGCAAGGTTGGCCAATACAGTCTCCGAAGTAGCTCCCTGAACCACATGTAACTTTGCTCTTCAGCTGAAAATAATAATAAATTTTAAACTTCAGTCAAAATAATATAGCTCTCCAGAGAACGAAGAACTTTCTAGAAGCGCTCGAGCTGACTGAGACAAGAGCGTGCATCCCAGCGTCCTCTGGCTATGACCTGTCAAAGTGAGGTCAAGGCCTGCTTCAGATCAATCCTGCAATGGCTATACCATTCGTTTGCTGAAGACTGGCTTTCATGAAGATATCCGAAGAAATGCATTTACGATACTTCCGTGGCTCTGGCAACAGAAAGAAAAAAATCCTGCATTTTCCATGAAAAAAAATATATGAGCTTGATTCACTAGCGACCCGCATTAGCTCGAGGGTAAAGTTGGTAACTGCTGCAATAATCATGTCACCAGGAGATTTATACCGATGTCTGCTCAGCTAACCGTTTTGTTTCCCGTGACATCACTTGGGATGCGTGGTAAAGCTGTCTCAATCGCAGAATGAAAAAGATTTGTCTAGGCCCATCAGCTAACAGCCATAAATAAGCCCTCGGAAACAATCATAAAAAAGCCGGTATAGTCAGTAAGTCATAAATAAGGCGATAGTATTAGGTATAAATAAGCCAGTGGAAGCTGCCGTAAATAAAGAGGTAGAAGCTGTCATAAATAAGCCAATAGAAAATCAGAAGGAGGTAGAAACAGTTATAAATAAGCCAGTAGAGAGTGCAGTAAATAAGCCTGTAAACAATCTGAATCTCGACACCCCGAAACCCAGCATCTCCCCACTGCAATCTTTTTTCTTTTTTTTAACCGTTGTCGCTTTTAGGTTTGAGCCCCATTGTACTCTTGGAGGGAGTCTGGCATCTGCTGGGTAATTGTGGAGTTATCTGTTATCTCCACATGTCATCCACAAAAACGGCGGTTGCTTGTGATAAAGTGCCAGGCACCGCCGCCATACTTGTGAAATGAGAGTGCCTCGTGGTCCTTCTCCAGCAGTTTGGGGACCAGACGATAAAACACGGCCACCTGTCTGCTTGCATTTGGCGATATTGCGCATGCGCTAACATTTCTATACTTCCTGTAACTATAGAAACACAGGAAATCTTCGAAACCCAAGGGAATCAGAAAGAATGTTAGCCGTGCCTTCGATGAAAGCATCCATGAAAGCCAGCATGAACATTTCTCTTAATAGGATTGATTAGAAAATGAATCTTGGGGATATGGAAGGAACGAGTACAATAATTCTTTATTAACGAGGGGTGGAGAGTGACAATAATTCTTTATTAACGAGGGGGAAAGGTAGGGTGGTAAAGTAAGCGATGCATGCTTCTACATCCAGCCGTCGCTCTTTACAAAAATAATAAGTTACTAAACTAAAATAAATTATGACAAAAAAGATGGTGGAGAGGGAATATGTACAAAAGTGGTAATTGAAACATATTTATGTGGGGGCCTGAAGTCGGAGAGTATCTCATATGGTGTAAGGCTTTGAATCTGTAAGCACATGTGTTAGGTTCACCAGTGGTGGATAAGGGTCTAGAAAATGATCATTTGTTGAGGTATAGGTACTTCTGTAACTCTTGTCGGAAGCAGGTTAAAAATCTCATTGGCTGGAGCTGAAGGTAGTTATTCCAGAGCACGCTCCCTGAGTACTTCAAGTTAATTCATGAAATAGGAATATTACCTTCTAGAGAAGTTTGTGTATTTTTGTGGAATAGAGGAAAGAGTCTGGGGAAGAGTTTAAAAGTTATATTTTAGTCAGTGAAAGGCGAAATCATTAGGCTGTATCTTTGGTTTTAGCAAACTGCTTTAATTGCTCTCATTTGGACACTTGCAAGAGGCCTCAGGGAAGTGACAATGAGTCCCATAGGAAGGATGTGTAGTCAAGAAATGAATAAATATGGAATGTGTAGATTTCTGGAGAAAAAGACAAAAAGAAAGAAAATGGTCTTTATTCAGTAGGCTCGTGCCTCTCTCTAACCGTTGGTGGCTGAGTGGGTGGAGGAATCAAGTAAAAGTACAAAATACATAGATACAGTGTCCTTACTTCATTAGAGAGAAAGATGGCGAAAGAGACTGAGAGAGAAAGAGGAGAAATAGGGGGAAGGGAAAGAAGAGAAAATCGAAAATGAATTGTGAGTCCAGCCTCTAGCTGAACACAGCCCAGAATGTATTGCAATTCCTCACAAAGCCCCAAAGGTTTATTTTACTTTACTTTTTATTTCTTTAAAAAAAAATGCCGACCATGTCGGAAAAACTTTCCCGCAAGAAATGACCGCAGTAAAGGAATCAGGAGCCGTCATCAGAAAGCGAAGAAAGGCAACACACCACTTGATTAACTGCTAGTGACCGCCCTTTTCTCTTCTCTTCTGCCCGGCACGTGCGGCCCGGAGCTGGGTCAACATGGCGCGCGGGCGATTTGATTGCAGAGGCAGATTGAATTGATCAGCCATTGCCGCCTTCCGACTTTGCCATCTATTTTAATTTCGCGCCACTAAGGGCTCTTTTGTCCAGCTTTCCCCTCCAAGGTCCCCCTTGTTGCCTCGACTTTTGATCCCTTTCGGGCACGGCCGTTGACACTATTACTCCAAAGTAGGCCCTACAGGGCAAACCAATATGCCGTCCTCCCTTGCATTTTCATTAGGAAGAAATCACAAAAGCATCTTTAAAAAAAAATACAGTCGATGACATTATCCCCGGCCAGGCATAAGTTTCGAGTAAATACGCCCCTTTCATGTGACCTGATCGATGTATGCCTATGTTAAGGTGACCAGACGATTCGGGAGCGTGCCGATGATGGTGTCATCACCGACAAAGAGCCTGGAAAAGGAGGTGGGCGGAACCTGTCCTCTGACTGCAGAGTAGTGATGCTTTCAACGGCAGACCTGTCCACGCCACTACAATATTCCATTTTTAAAATGAAAAAGAAAAAAGGTTTTTAAAATTTAAATATAAATATTTCTACCTTATCTCCCGCTCAGCCAACTTTGTAGATGTTCAGGTGAGGCGCTGTAACAAATTATCGACGATAATCTGACACCTTCGTCGTCTTGCGAGGCTGTTGCTCCGAAACCGTACTTCATAGATGCGTGAATCTCCTTGGACATGTGGAGAGCGACAACCCTAAGAGGGACGATGAACTGTGAGTGACGTACTCAACGATTGGTAGAGCGGTCATAAGACAGGAAATAGAACTGGAACCTCGTTGCTAGAAGAGAGTGCGAGGAGTGTGTAATTTTTATATTAGTGTTGTATGATTGGACTATGTTGTGATTGATGTACACCAGCGATGTACCAGCGGCACCGTGTAATAAGATATCGGACGGCAGGTCATTATCTTTCTGGTCACATGTCAAACACCGGAGCCCGCGGAGCGACGAAAACTAAATAGGGATCAACAAGAAACCGCCAAAAGGCAAAAGCCAAAACCAAAGTCACGGATGCCAGTCAGTGTACAGTAATCAGATTTTTAAATACAAGCGGGACATTGATGGACTTTTCAGACAGAGGGGCATTGGGTGTCCCACCCGGACATTTTATGATCAGGCGGGACACGAGGTCAAAAGCGGGACGTCTAGTCACCTTACCATTACTCCAAAGTAGGCCCTAGGGGGCAAACCAATACGCCGTCCTCCCTTGCATTTTCATTAGGAAGAAATAAAAAAAGCATCTTAAAAAAAAAAAAATACAATCGATGACATTATCCCTCACCGGACATACGTTTCGAGTAAATAAACCCCTTTCATGTAACCTGATCGATGTATGCCTATGTCCCTATGTTCAGGTGGTTATTTGCGCTTCTGAGATAACTGCCAGCATATATTATATTTCTATTTGTGTATGATCATCTGCGGGTTGGTTAAATACACGCCTGTGGAGCTGACACGAAATACACGTAGCCTTTTGTATTCATATCAGTTGTATTGTACCATATACCTCTGTGGTACAGACAAGCAACATGCGCAGTCCCAGGTGTGTTACTAATCTGATATCAAAAAAGAAAGCTCACCAAAATCTTGAGACATACTAAAAATGGACCTTTTATGGAATACTGGGTGTTTCAGAAGAGGCCACAGAAAAAGAAATTTGTTGTTGCATGTTGAATTTTGTATGTATTCTTTTAAATAGATATGAATGAGGAATTTTGTTCTCATTTGTAACTGTCACTAGGCGCAGTCTGCGGGGCCGGGAGATGGCCGTGTGTTTTTGGGTCTGACTAATGCCATGGACAGATGGGCCTGGCTGATGCCATGAAGAGTTTGTGTTGTTTTGTTGATTTAGTTTGTGGGTATCCTGGAGTATATATATGGAGGAAGACAACGTCTGACCCCAAGAGGGAGCGTTTGATATGTTGAGTAGTGAGGTCGATTGTCCTCAGAGGCAGTGACATTTAGAGAATAACATCTGTCCCCAAGTGGAGTCGTCAGTTGTTTGTATTTACGATTTAAGATATGTTGTGAGGGAGAATGATATATATATAGATTTATGGAATATTAGTGCCCAGAGACAGCTGATACAGTGAAAGCAGTTTTGAGCCGATCGACTTCACACTTCATTATATTTAAGATGATCGTCAAGAAAAGGAACTTTCTCTCAGGACTGAGTTTAGAATTAAAGATAATTAATAAGTAATAATAATATATCTTAGATATGTCAGGATTAACTGATGTATGTTTACTAGGAATTTCTTTTCAACATTTATTGTGTGTTTTGATCAGTTAAAAGTCATTAAATGTATACAGGCTTGCAAAAGAGAGTTGTTTGTGTAGAAAAGAACACCACAAATGTACATGCGTTTGTGGGAACACGAGTGACTGTGACATCTTATCCACATAAGCTCAGTCAGTATATGTGCTTTCACAGTGCTGAAAGTAATTACAGTGACATATATATATATCCAAGCTTCTCTTCCCCTACATCACAGCTACACAACTTCGTCTGACGACCGTTTCATAATTATTCCTGTCACCAGAACAAGCTTCATTTGTATTCGCTCTCTGTCTCACATACACAGAGCGTCGGTAAGGGCCAGTAGTGCAAGGGAAGAAACTCACTTGCACACAGTTTAATTATTCCCCTTTAGCGATCAATTTTTAAGAAATATTTTAAACTGCATCGTTTGAGTCGTTAGCACTATTTGCGTAAGGTAGGGTATATGCGGTGTGCTTGTATCTATTTTACGTTTAATTGTTTTATTTAATGGCTCATCATTCTTTACAAAGCAGCTTTATTTTGATTCACTACCTATGGGCTTTCAAAAAAAAAAAAAGACTGACTGACACAACCAACCCATGTTCTAGGCTGTCGCTCTTACATTCCAGCAACCAGAATTGTTCAAAGAACATAGAAAACAGTGCATATTTTTCGTAATCTTCAAGCCTCTCTCAAAACATTCATTTCACTTTCTACACAACACTAAAATATTTAGGTTTCTCCACTCATTTTGCTCTCTGGAAAGGAAAACTGTTACATTAGTACACAATATCAGATTATACAACAAATTCATTGATATTTAGAATCATTAATCTGTAGGTTTAACATCTGCCAGATAAAAGGTAAATGATTTCAAAAGAGCGATTTCCTTCTGCACAGAATTCATATCTTTTAACGCTATAAGCAGTGAAGAAACACTAAAAACCAAAGAAATAGAAATATATGTATATAGTCTCTAATCAAAGCTGTACACTTCTAGAGTGCAAGTAGTTAGGCTTAATCACTATTTTGAGGGCGATTTGTTGGATTTTTAAACATTCACTTTTAAACAGGCCACAGCAACTCGGCTTGATTAAGGCAAGAAAAATAACAATGGCAGTGGAAAAAGATCTGCTAATTATCTTTCCTGAAAGCAGGATCTTCACTGCATCTCACTTTGTACAAAAAAATTATTCTGTTACTTAACTTTGCAGCAGAGATAATTCAAATAAGTATACTAACTTTAAAAAATCTAGCCATGCACAGTGATAATGTCAAACTTTTTAAACATTGCTTAAAAGTGAATTCTACTATAACTGAGATGTAACTTGGTTATTTGTAGATTTCTATATGTTCATAATAATTACATTACTTTAATCTGTCTTGCACAGAACAGCGTGCAGACTTTTGAGTACAAAATAATTTCCTCCAATGGTTTTAATGCATGAGGTTCTTTAAACTTTTAAATGTTTAGAAATAACATTTCTAGTAACTGCTGTGTGCCTCACTAAGATGTTTGTTTCATGTATATCCACAAACTTTCACTTCTGTATTGTTTTGTCTGGCTCATAAAATAGGAATAGTATTTTAGTGTATATCTATCATGTGCTACAACAGCATTTTTTGATATTTTCAATAATTACAAATAAATTTCTGCTAGAATGCTCTTTCAATAAAAATTGAAACAGAAAGTTATAGTTGCTGCTAAATGAGATGCCACTATGTTACGTACATATGCACATGGCTCGCTTGAAAGCTTAAATGTAAGACAAGTTTGGCTTTAGGAGACTTGTACAGTTCAAGGCACCAGGGACTTAACAAAAGTCATTTGAAAGAGGTAGGTAAGTCTTAACTTGCCACTTCAAACTGCTCAAAATGTAGCCTGGTGGAGTGTCAAAAAAAAAAAGGAGTGTTCCAAGCCATGTGACCAGTGTAGGCAGAGGCTTGCTGGTCAACAGAGCAGAGCATCATGGATGTGTATAGGTGGATTGCTGTCTGCAAGACCAACACTTAGCCTCTTGCGAAGTTCTCTGCTGTTAACAAAGAATATGACTAAACCGGAAGCTTTGTACAAACATGCCTTGTTTTAGTAGTTAACTGCCAGCAGTCCAGAAATACTAGTTCATGAGAGCATGTTTAGAGTCTATAAAACTTGCAAAATGGTGTTTGAAGGATGCAACAGGAATTAAACGTAGTACAGAGTACAGGGATGGAGAGATTTATTGCCAAGACAGTCCAATGTATAAGTGATGCTATTGGTGACAGTCCAATTTGTGAATTATGCTTTTGGTGACAGCCAGTGAAGTAAGTAAAGCAGGTGTAATTGGTCAAATGCACCAGATAAGCAGCAGCATTCTAAGCACATTGAAGTGTGTGAGATATGGCAAGGAGGAGTTGCAGTAATCAGAGATGAGAAAAAGTTTTTGCCAGAGATGCATGGATAAATGTCTCACTCTCAGACAACTAAACACTACAGCAAGAGAGAAGACACAACTATATTTCTATATTTTATATCAACTTCATTTCCATAAAAGGATTTCTTGCTTACATTCCTCCAAAAAACAAAACAAAACAGAATGTAACTTCGGCAAACTAGAACGCTTAGATGCAAAAATTTATTCTAAGAATAACAACTGAACTATATTTTTGAAAGCACGACGCTTAACAGCAAAATTTTCATATTCTTGAATGCAAATTGTTAAAACACATTCATACATCTGTGCCCATGTCATAAGCTAGTTGTGGTAAAAACACAAATAGCAGCTTAAAAAAAAAAACAAGCACCGATTAACACAGCTAAAAATTAAACTTAATTCCTTTAAGCTACGTATGTTCATGACTTCTTAATTATTATCTTCTTTGCAAGGTCTAACAAGATTTTTCACTTTTGTAATTAATAATAACCATACAGTATTTTTCCTGTTTCATGTTAGAGTTGCATGGCACAAAAGAATGATTAACCTGATATGACTAATGCTTGCCCGCAGTTATTGGAACAATACTATAAAAATCAAAGATCAAGTGAATTTAGGTAAATCATAACATTAATTCTTCAGACAAAATCTGGTAATATCAACTCACTCTCTCTCTCACACACACATCATGGATATCACTTTCCACTTTCCTCATCTTCTTTCATCATTTGCTCAATCAGTCTCTTTCTCTCCTCTGCCTGTCTCATTTTCATCAAAACCAAACTCTCATAGTCTCTAGGAGTCACACAGCTATCACGTCGGCTAAAAACATTAGGGACTTCAGGCGCGGTAGGAAACGTGGGAACACTGGCTGTCGCCGCCTGATTTTGTGATGAAAAATCGTCAGTTGGTTTACCTGACAGCCATGTGACAGTCAGAGGGTTTGCCACATTGCCTACCTCTTCTTCTGCCTTAGCAAGCATGGCTGTCACAGTCTCAAATTCAATTATTGCGCTGCCCTTCTTTCTACTCGAGAAGACAACAGCAGCTATTGGTCCATATCTGCTAAACAGCACATGAAGAACATCTTCAGTATATGTTCCAGCACTGTCATCCTTCTTGGAATTCCAGCGAACCTTTATCTTTGGAGAAACAGATATTGTTACTCTTTCATCTTCCTCTACAGCTTCTCCGCTGTGGACTTTTTGAGTCAAAAGCTCCTGCTCTTTCTCAAGGAGTCTGGACCCCTCCTTACGAAGTCTTTCAATCTCTGCTGCAAGATTTTGTTGTGCTTTCTTTTTTATGTCATCAGACTTACGTTGGTCAGCTCGTTGTTCCCTGGCTTCTAAATCTTCTTTTAGTTTTTTCCTTTTGTCGTCAAGTTGTCTGTGTCTTTTTTCCGCCGCCTTTTTCGCTCTTAAAACATTATCATAGGCAGCTTTAGCAGAAGAGTCTGTCAGAACTTCCAACGCTTTTGACAGTTCTTGAAAAAGTTCAATTGCTTTAGGATTATCCGGATTTTTATCTGGATGACACTTCAAAGCTTTCTTCCTATAAGCTTTAATTATTTCTTTTTCTGTGGCCTCTTCCGAAACACCCAGTATTCCATAAAGGTCCATTTTTAGTATGTCTTTACTGGCCATCGTTATTCAGCAATCAGAAATCTTGGAAATGATACTGGCGAGCTCTTTACACAGAGAATCTGAAAACGTGTTATTTCGAGACGAATAAGCATTTTCTTCGAGAAAAGAGTGTATTTAGGGGAAATAACTCTTGCTGTCGATTAATGATTGTCAAGTTCTTATCGGATGTAACAGATGATAATAGACATCATAAGGTGCATATGCATATGTCATAATTCGGTTGTGATGGGACTAAGTTTTTTTTTTAAAGTGCCATATGCCGTAGCGCTAACAGGATAGGGAGAGGGGGTGGGGAAGCCCCTACTACCTCCATGAAAAATCATGAATGTTATCTGGAAAAAGATGTAAATTGTAACTAAAATTTCAGTAGCATCCACTGAAGAATGTTTTATCTGAGATAGTTGCTACGGTACTTTTCACTAAATGACTTAATGGACTTACGTTCCTGTAAAAAAAGCAAAAGAAAGAAAAAACACTTTCAGTACTTGAGCCATATTGGCATCAAATTTTTCCATCCTTTTTCTATCATTCTCTATATGTGACGGGAAAAGAGCATCTTGATTAAACAAACAAGTTTCAACTCTAGAAGATTAGAAGGCAATGTACATGTACTGAAATTATTTTCAACTTCTTACACATGATTCATCTTCAGCCAAGAGGGATTAGACAGTTGCTCGTGTAAAAAATGAGTTTTTTTCTACTGCACATGAAAAATACATTGTATATACTCTGTATTTGTTTTCATCTTTGGATGAGGAAAAAAGAGGTTTTAGTGTTGACAACTCTATAGTGTTGAAATGTTCACTAGGACACAAAACTTTTGTAACGAATAATTATAAAGGCACATAAGGCCGAATGAACTCAATCATTCAAAATCAACAAAGTTACAGAAGTCAAATGTATTTTGCATGTTTTATAAAATCAGAATCAGTATTATCATACCTTGTTAAGTCTTTAACATTGCAACAGTGACAATGGTCATATCACAGTGAAATAATACATTAGATGATAAAGGACAAATTCAAAATCAAAGCAAGAAAATATATATATGTTCTTCCACTGCCAGTCTTTCATTGCTATTGCAGCTGATAATTTTTAAATATTTGTCATTTATATCTTTCTGCAGTTTGTGGTTTGAAAAATAACAAACTGATGAGCCACTTAATTCTGAATCCACATCTACAACATAAACATGCATATGACCAAACTGAAGGGGGGAAAATGGTATGTCTGATCAATAATTACACTTTTATTTCTTAAAGGTGTCATTTTCACATGACAGTCTTGTACAGTTGCTTTTTTATCCTTACAAACATAATGTGAAATAAATGGTTCAGTGGCTCTTTGGCTTTGTTTAAAAAGAACAAGCTCCAGTTAAGGATGATGAAGACATTATGGTTAGTGTTTAGGCAACCTATAAACACCGCCACTGTATGTGAATTTTTGCTTCTTGACTGTGCAGTCAAGGAAAGACCTAAGCTCAGCCTGAGGGAACTCCACTGACTGTGGCCCTCGAAGACCAAACATTCCCAGCATGCTGTGAATCCTCTTCAGGAGCAGACATTCCAGGTTCTGAAGCATCCCCATGTTGTATGTCCAGAACATCTGGTATGCCAATTAAAATTAATAAGTAAAATTGTAAAAATAATTGAATATTGGAAGTTCTTAGTGTACTTTACCAAACTAGTGTCACTAACAATAGATTACCAAAATTTCCCTTCTACTTTTGGATAATTGGTGAAACTGCATATCACAAAACTTTAAAAAAGTTCTAGCCTTCTGTATACTGAAGTTTTTAATGCAAATGTCAGTTTTATGTAGAGTGGGCAGTAAACATCTCTCAGCTTTGACATACCAGAATTTTCTGCTCATGCTGCTGGGCAGCTGGTGCCATAGCAGATTCCATTTCATTTATCGATTTCAAAACTTCAGGACACCTATTTATGCTAAACAAATGAGCAATCCTGTGCAATGCCTTGACAGCAAAAGCTGCAGTACCTGCATCAGCAAAATGATGGCATAAAAACAAGTTGAATATTTGTGTACAGGTCAGGATTTTAGGAGTTAAGGTGGTGTAGCACAAGAGACATAACGCATCAGTTGAGTGTTTAAAGGACACCCAACTTTGAAAATGGAGGAAAATGATCCCTGATTTACTGACATAAACCAGATTCAAAAGGCGAGGCAAAAATTTTTCTCCATGTTTCAGCTCAGACTTTCAACATCCCTCTCCAAGAACAGTGTAGCTACCCCTAAGCAAGTTTGTTAGAAATAACAAGGAGATAGGGTTAGGCATAGTAGGTGTAGGAATTGTAAAGTCCCCAGACGGCATAGTTTTTTCGATGTTTTAAACTTTTATCTCATAAAATGGTCCTAGGGGCACATTTTCACTTTCTTTACTTGAAGGTGCATCTCTAAATGTATTCTGAAGCTAATATATGTATATATCTATCTGACATTAGCTCACATAGAAAATGAGTTTTTGAGACCGTGATTTCCATATCACAAATGAGTTTTTGAGACCGTGATTTCCATATCACAAAGAGTAGTTAATGATACATGTGATACATACTGTCCCTAAAGAGAGCAATTGTATGACAAGGTGCCTATATAGGGGTCGAATGGTGAGAGACGTTTCGCGAAGGAAATGTTGAGACATAAAAAAAAGAATTAATGGCAAGACAAATGTAGTGGTGCTCTTTTCAATAAATAATCCTAAGTTCTTTTCAGGCTTTGAGAATGCTAATATCATTAATGTGATGTGTAATTATGTCCTGGAATATCTACTCCACCATATGTTTCATGGATGAAGGTCTTGCTTCACTTTGAACTCTTACCCTTGATATTCCTGCTACATCATATATATATAGCATTTTACATTTACCTGCTATGGTGTCTCTGCTTTAACATGGCCAGGCTACTGCAGAATCTGTTTTCTGCTTTAAACAGGTGAAGAGCCTGACAGAAGGAGACCATGGACTGTGCGTAGCTTCTTCACCCAGCTAGCAGGTCTGTAAAACAGGGCGGCTTTCTCTTTGAATCATTCATTATGTTGAGATACTCAAATAATGGTGGACAGCAAAGAGACTTCAGAAATGAGAGCAATTTTTTGCCAAAGAGATGTGTGGATAAATGTCTCAGTCACTACTAAACAGCAAGAGAGAAGACACAACTATAAATATTTGTCATTTATATCTTTCTGTAATTTGTGTTTTGGTAAATAACAAGCTGATGAGTCACTTAATTCTGCATCCGCGTCTAGAACATATACATGCATAAGACCAAACAGAAGGGGAAGAAAATGATACCTCTGATCAGTAATTACACTTTTATTTCATAAAAACCCATGTGATAAACTAGTTGTGATAGCAACAGATAAAGCAGCTAAAATAAAAAAATAAAACTAAGCACCGATTAACACAACTAAAAGTTTAACTGAATTTTATTAAACTACATAACTTCAGGACTGCTAAATTATTATCTTCTTTATAAGATCTGTCCTTGGATGTGTATAGGTAGATTGCTGTCTGTCTGCCAAGACTAACCCCAATCTCAGCCCTAACCTAACCCTATCTCCTACCATGCCTCCATGACTTACCATATCTCCAATCGTAACCTAGCCCTGATTCGTCCCCCTTATCTATACTCATAACCCTATCCCTAATTCTAGTCCCTTTACCGGTTTGTAAAAAGTCTCATATGGCATCATGAAAATTTTGTGCATAGACGTTCATAGCATAGTTTCAACGACATACTTTAATTCCTTCTGGTACAACCAGAGATATGTATAAATATCTATATGGATATCTGATACAACTTAGAGGGCTTACGATACCACAACATTTTTACAAGCCGGCCAAAAAGGGCTAGAATTAGGGTTCGGGTGAAGACATACATTTATCATGAGAGATCACTCTAACTGGCACATATAGATCTATTGGATATTTTGGCTACTGTCAACTCCTTTTCATTATGCTAATAGGTGCAAAATGTGTAAATCACATTTCCATGAACTTGTATTTGTAGGTAACTTCTTCAAGAAAGCGACCACTGGACAGAATGTCCAAACCTACCTCTGCAAAGCAGCCCAGGATTTCACAGAAAGCTGTAGTCTTGCATGATAATTGTTTTTAAATCATATACAGTATATCTTCTTGCTATTTTTCATTCATTAAGAAAATATTTATAAGATGAGGGGTGATATTGTCCAGTACATTATAAGCATCTTTTTTATACATCTGTTCTTCAACATCAGATATTGCAGTTGAGCCTGCATGCTCTATAACTGTGCCAGATTCTCCTACAAAAGCTGAATTAAAGATGGAGATCACAAATCTTAAAGAAAAACTGAGCAGCCTGATGGAAGAGTGAGACAGTTAAGATATTAGAGTGTGCCTATTGTAAAAATATTGACCACTTACTTCCTGGGGAAAAAAGTTAAATCTCAGCTGATTCGACTTCTGTGGGAAGAGCTAAAAACCATTGACCTCTGTTGTCCACTTGGTGCGTGTGATCTGAAAGGAAGTGTGATTAATCTATTTATCAATGTTCGCCTTCATTTTTCTCTTAAAGATAGCTCTGTCTTCTTTGAAAAAGGAACAAAAAGAAATCGAAAAATGTTGAAGTTACATCCTTTGTAGCTTTTAAGCTAAAGTAATTTAAAATTATTTTAGAACAGTGTGAAAGAAAATGTTATAAATCTTTATTTAAAGTACATGTTTGAATGATCCTTTTTGAGTATCTGCTTGCTGTATCGATATTTCATAGTAAGCATAGCTGTTATCTTTAAATGTTCTTACAATAAGGGATATGAATGTACATAAATATATACATTATTATTAATAGTAGTATTATGATTTGTTATTAATTATGATTTGTGTGAGAATTTATTGCTGCATGCTTGTACGTAAACAGAAATCTATATGTCTGAGTATGTGAGCAAGTCTTCTGAATGTGGCTTGTTTATATTCATGTGTAAATCTGTTTTTAACTGCTTTTCTCATATTCATAAATTCTCATAAATTAGATTTTTATGGATTTTTTAAATAAATGCAAATTTGTGCTCATGGATGTGCTGTTTGAATTTATAAAAGTTATCCTTTTTAAATATAGTCAGCTGTCATACATGTATTAAAACTCTCCAAAACTACCCTCGTCTAAGCAATTCTCATGAATAAAAGACACAAAAATCTGTTCTTAGATAAACGTCATTTCATATCGCAAACACCTAGACATTTACTCCAAAGATAAACACTGCTAGCGACGACTTTGTTTAGTAGAGGTTAATTTGATAGTAGCAACTGCGCGTAGCATAGTTCGAAGGGACGCAACTCCGTCACTACTTTTCTTAACAAGGAAGGATAACGAAGGAGTGCACCCTCTTGCACATCTGTTTTACTTTAGAAATGACGTGGTTTCTAGAGAGAGAGAGAAATTACGTCATTTATGCGGGTGCGGGTGGGAGCTTAGGCTCGTGGTGGCTGAGGCGTGATTGGTTGTGGTGTGTCAGCTGCATATTTCAATAATTTATGGAAGAGAAGCAGAGTACAAAATAAGACTAACAAAGTAAAACTGTCCCAAAGAAAGAAAAAGCAGCATTAAATGCTTTTCTGAGTAAACAGTACTTTCAAGCATGCAAAGTAAACACAGCCGTCAGGTTTTATAGTTTTTTTCCCAGGCTGTACATAAAATTAGAAAAAACACGAGGTATACCTTATAAATATCGCGCACTGACCATACTGAGGAGACTGTTCCTTCTCCCCGCTCCCAAGTCAAGGAAAAAACCCCAGTCACACCACACACATCCAAAACACTACTACACTCTTTTCTTTGTTGTTCCAACAAAACAACCTATTAACACAAAGACCGGCCGGCCATCCCTGTATGGCGCGGCACGCCTCAAGCTGTTGACACTGACAGCCCACTAATAGGTGTTTTTACCACCTTCCCTTTTCAATTACTTTTCCTAACTAAAACAAAAAACCATAAAAAAATACATAGCAGCAGGTTTGTGACAAGAAAACTATTAACTGTGAGGGGCAAAAAATCGCCTCCAAAACATTTTGGTTGTTTACATGTGTTTATATACTTTGAATTATTTGATTACATATTTAGTGATCCAATTTTATTGAAAGGGCAAGAAGAAGGAAAGAACAAGTGAGTGAGGCAAAAAATTAGCTTTTAATGTATTAACTGTTACAAACTGACCAGTGAATGTGGGTGTGAGGGAGATAGCATATAACATATATATAGTAATGCGTGTGAATATATGTATACTTTGAATATCTCAATACCCTTAAAAGGGTGAAAACAATAAAGATTCTTGAATCAGAAGCTTCAGAAACTGATGACACTCTGAAAAATATGAACTTAGTGCATGGATGTAGATGAAAGGGATGAACAAGAAGTGCTAAATTCCACAAAATATTTCTCCAAGAATTCTTAAAATAAAAGGTTATAAAATCAAATGCCCACAAATACAAGTATTGGTTAAAAATGCCAAATGCTGTGCTTGTCTGTCCATGATAGGAGCAGTTTGAACACTATTGCCAATGCTAGTTATAAGATCATTGGTGCCAAGCAGAGGAATTTGGTTTTTGTTGCATTTAGTAAATTGTCAGGAAATTGGCATTTACTCAATATCTGAACATGCCACTGCAGGAGAACTTGTTTCATTGATTTCATGCAAACCTTATGCTATGCTAAAAAATGCAGAAGAAATAAATATATATACCCACACACAAAATCTTTTTGTTTTTTTCTTTTCAACTGCTAAACAGTAAGTGAAAGGTGTGTGTGCGCGCGAAGGATATGGTTCTAGATGTAGGAAACTAGGAATTTTTTTTTTATCAAGCCATGCATTCTTTTATGAACCCCTTTGTCTTGTAACTAAACACTTGCTTTGTAACTTAGATTTAATTACCTTTAGTATTAAAAAAGCTTGTCATTTGTCAATGACATTATATTTTGTGTGTTCAAATCACCATATTCAGTGAATGTATAAAGCAGTTTTCAACATATACTGCAATGTTGCCCTCTGTATGTTTACCATGTGTGTAGACACCTTATAAATGCAATGAACTCTGCCATCCAGAGGAGCAAGATGTGTATGTACTAAATAGTCACTTGCTTTCAATCATAATGCATCATCTAGGTTATCAGTTTCATGATGTAAAGAATTTAATACAACTTTTGACTGAACAAAGCTATATTTGTAAATCTTTACATTTCCAGACTCTTCATTTGTATTTGCATTCAGAGCGCTTCAATGTGCAAACCCCAGGCATTCACTTTTTGCGTGATGACTCTCCATAAAATCTCTTTTGTTTGAGGTTGAGTCACAGTAGTACCTGTCCACAAAACTGGGTGTCAGGGGTTTTTGTTTTGCAAGGGTGGTGGTGGTGGAACTCTGATTTCCTCAATCCCTCTCCCCCCCACTTATAAAATTACAATGCAAAACATTTTAGAGACATTTTGACATATGCAATCATTTTGTCTGTTTGTCTCTCTCCTGCACTCACACGTTTTCTTGCATCTCTCTTGCTCTCCTCACACAGGTATGCATACAATTAACCTCCACTTTCACTCCTGCTACTCATTCAAAAACTAGCTTGAGAGCAACAGATAACAGAACAGTCATTATATTCAACAACAAATCAGGTTCATCCTATCTGGCAGTTTTCTAAGGACATTATAGCAATAAGAGATTATAGAAAATACACTACATGCTGGCAGTTTCAATAATATAGATTAGAGATGTGAATATCAGAAGAAAAATGCAGATTTTCTGAGATCAGATTTACTAGGATGGGTTTGTGTTATGAGGTAAAGAAGATGCTCCACACTCCACAGCCTATAGTCCAGTGTGCAGATCCTGGGCTAGGCTACTTTCCCATGCAACTTCGCCCCCTCTTGACATTTTTAAACTTCTATTTGTATAATTTGTGGGATTTTTTTAATTATTAATGATTTCTGTTATTGTTTTCGCAAAACATGTACAACACAGGCAATGATACTCAATTTATTAAGTCCATAAAACTACTGAAGGCCTTGATGTTGTCCTTAAACGTTTATTATATAAAGAAAACACTTTAAAGGAAGATGTAAACCCTGCTCAAAACTGCTTTTCTAACATATTAAAGACTAACATATAAGACTGTAGCTGTTCCTATGAAGGACAGACAATAACAGTAACGCAGGTGGAGCTTGAGACTCGATAAGGACTTCATTACTTTTTTTTTTATTGCTGGCAGGGAACAACTTCCAGGAGATTAGGTACAGCGGCTGGGAGTAGTTGACCGTGTGTATATAGATGTATTGGCGAATCAAATTCCTTCTTCTGTTCTGCCTAACGTTGCATGGATATGAGGGTGTACTATCATTGTATGTTCCATTGATTGCCCGTCAACTGCGCGCGGGTTCACGCACGTGCACACGCTGCTATAAACACACACGCACACACGGTTGCGCAAAAGCTCACATTTTATTATGTTTAATATATTGTTGTCCCTCTGAATTGCAACATTGTCTTCAAGGGGTGAAATTCATGCAGTCTTTGTTTTTGTTTTGTTTACACAGAAACAAGCATTTCAGACCTTCCTGCTTGGTTCACACTGACCTAACACACTACAATGCAGGCTCGTTATCTTGCAATTATTATTTCAGTACACAGTGCTGGTGAGAGGTGGATTGTACTTAATTGTAAACATGTACACCAAAGTGTATCAAACATTGTATGTATATAAACCTTGTTGTTAGGCCCTCTCATCCAACATGTCTTCTGAAATGTAATGATGGCATTAACTGGAAAAAAATAAGTGTGAATGCTTGATCATGTTTAGCAAAGTTTTTATTTAACAATCAAGTAAGATCTTTGTAAACATGGCTAAACATATTCAAAATCATTTGTCCATTGAAAAAGATCCTTTGCCTTGCGTTAAGAATCGAACGTATTGTGTTGCATCCAATCTATAAAACATTTACCAGCACACATTTTTCGATGCATTTGCATCACAATCAAGCCATTAAATTTTTTTTTAAATACCTCGTCTACCCACCAACAAACAGTCTGACTCGAACACTCTACTTGTACACCTGAGCCAATCTTTTGTGTTTGTGAAAGAATAAGCATGGTTGTTCAAAGCTAGGATCAAATTATTTCCTTTTAAACCAGAAATTGTATCTCTGTTCATTGTTTTTCTTGCTTTCCCTCTAGCCAGCCACATGGAGGGGGAGCACAAGGGTAGAACAATACAGGCAACGATGTATTTCAGGCATGGCGAGGTGGCAAGACTAGTCGGGTAGCTTTGTTCCCTCCCAATACTCGTGGCCAGAGGCACAAGACAAAGGATGGCGGGATAACGAGTTTGGACCAGATGTACATTTATTACTGCTCTTGATCTGTCCAGTCACATTAGTGGTACTTGTTTCCGTAAACCTCGAATTCTCTCAGGCCCTGAACCGAAAATTTGTAAATGCCTCCACGCCATAATGTATAGGAGAAAATATCTAGGACAGCCCTCGTAATTTGCTTTTACCATAATCAGCTCGGATTACAGGTATTTTCGCCAGACTAGTGACAATGTCTGCTATATTTTGGGTAAACCTGTCGATCCTATCAATCATCTTCGCAGCAGCACAGACAGCTGATGGTGTTCTCCCCTCGTCTCTTCCAGAATCAACTCATTAGGGCCCTGGTCGTCCTCCAGGAACCAGGGAAAAGACACAGTCTTACATTTTGTTTACTCGACCTCTCTCCTAAGGATGTCAGACATCTGAACTTCCTGAGAAGAGTGGCTTATGGGTGAATTTCAGGAAATGGTCATGAGAAATGGGATGTACATTTATGTACAGTTATTTCGTTCTTGTTACAACATTTATACATTTCCAACCTGTCTCCGACAAGCTGGAAGAGTCCAGAACTGTGTGAGTCGAGCTCAGACATTCATTCCCTGGCCAAGCAGCAAGAATTTTGAATAATTTTTTGCAATCACCCGTCTCTCTCTCGATCACTATACATATTATGGGATAGATGTGGTCTGTGACAGTGGGTCTTGACTAAAGGGCTTATCTTAACTGGGTCCATTGTGGAATGTGTCTATGACAATTTTTTCGTGACCGTAAAATAAATATTTAAAAGGCAAAGGCGCTAAAATAACATCAGCTTAACATTTTATGGAAGGCAGTCTCCAACTCAAGATTGCAAAATAAAATAAAAAACATCAAAAATAAAGTAAAGAAGGGTCTTTAGAAGTTAAATTGATCTTCTCCCAACTTAAACATTCTGAAGGCTAATGGGTTCTGATGGGTGCATGATTTAATTCTTGATTCTAGAATACAAAAATTTTAAATACAGTCTGTTGTTCAGCTGAACACCTCCCACCATACTTTCGGAGCACTTAGTGCATACACTATCAGATATGTATCAGATAGCACTGTCGATCCAGCCTGCCAAGATTCTAATTTGTTCTTTAGTTGTATCCATAATTTTATCAGACTGCTGCAGGTGCAGAGGTAGCAAGAAATCTCTCTTTATCTGCTTCCGATGAAGACAAGTGTTAGAATGAGAGAGAAAGAAACACTTTGACAGACAGTGTGTGAGGATTTAAGTGGTGAAAAAACGAAGGTTGATCATCATAAAGAGCATTCTTCATTTCAAATTTGACATGCAGTTTTTCTTCACAGCTACCGATTTAAGGTTGACAAGAAGAGGAGTCGAAGTTGAATGACAAAAAGCTGAAATGTCAGCGGGTCTATGGCTTTACCATTCCAGAAAGTTCAGTTACAGATACATGAAGTGGTGTTTGAGCTTCAAGTACCATTACATCATTTGAGATCATTACAATAGCTTTTGTTTTTTAATAAATAGAAACACAACTGAGCACGAAGCTAACACTAATTTTGCTGGAAAAAAGGGAAATCCTTGTACTGTTTACTGTTTCCTTCTTTTTTTGGGGGAGAGGTATGACTATTGGTGCGGGTGGTGCCTGCCCAATTTTATTACTTTCATCCATTAATTGATTAAATGAGTTTGTGTGTGTGTGTTTTCTTTAACATCCTTCAGACAGAAATACATTTAATAGCACATGAAGAAAGTGGGATGGGGGAGGAAAGGGGAGACTATTTCATGTCAATAAAAACTGAGTTGAGATTGATTCGTTTCAGTGACATGTGCGTCGAATGCAGGCGGATACTCCTCCTCATTATAGCTGTATTTTTTATTTTAATTTGTTGAGAGAATATTGATTATTATTTTTTACCCTGTAATACACGATAGAAGTTGGTCTGTTGTGATTTCGCAAATATTAATACGAACATCATGTCGGAAAATCATATTAATGTGTCTCTTTGGGGTCTGTGTGGGAGAAGTGTAGTGCAGGTGAGTGAGTGAGTGGACATCCATGATAAATGCAAGCTCGTATGTGTGTTTGTTGCTCAGTTTCTTTGTTGAGGGGGCGGCCGCCACCCTTGCCCCCTAGTTCCACCCCAGTGCATGAAAGAAGACAAGAGATAGGGGTAAAGGGGACAAAGGAGCAGTCCTGAGTCTGATTACAGGAGGTATTTCCGAAAGAGATAAGTTTGTGAGTCTGGACCGGAAAGCATTGGTCGGTGAGGACAGAACGACCTGACCTGCCAGGTTGGGAGGGCGACACAAGCTCAGACTAGGGCAAGGATATAAATCTACTATTCCAAGATAACAAGAATATCTAGAGACATGAATTATTTCCGTTCAACGCTTCTATTGACGCTATTTCAAGAGATCCCCTTTCACCTTTGTGTATTTTTTTTATTAGCCTGGATGCATCAATCTCCAAAGCCATGTCTTTTCTTTGAAATTTACAGAATGAAAAAAGAAAACCGTCATGTAAGACCAAAGGTAATACTGGATAAGACATGTTGAAGATGCATTGAAGTATGAGACACTCTAAGCTGTTTTCTGCTTCCGCCGCGCATCCCGTAATTCTTCTCAGGCTTTCTGTCGGCTCCTCCTTTTTACATCTGTCTTCGTTTACACGAATCTGGGATCTGTCTCTCTGTCTTGAGAGATTTATACAGGTTCGTGTGTGAAGGAATCGGTTAAATTCCCGTGAAGCTATGTTATCGCATTTTCAGTCCTGCAGTTGCTGCTGCAGAGATGCACTTCCTTAATCGCATCTCCTGCAATCACGGAGGTAAAGGTACACACGCACACACACGCACACACACACGAACACACAGTCGCAGGTTCGTCTCTCAATAAAATCCCAACATTCAACATGCACGCGCATTCGCGTGAGAGTAATAAACTCATTTGTTCAAGCGGCAGAATCGATAAGGCCCCACTCTTCCGGTCCTGCGAGAGGCAGATCCATATCACGTGATGAATCATGCCGAATCAGAATAGAGTGGAATAGGGATTGACAGAAGACATAGGCTCCATCTATCAGATTTTTTGTTTCAAAGTGATCAGCTTTGCAAGAACCTATCACCGGAATCACCGAAACAATTCGCGCTGAACGTAACAAGTAAACAAAGTTTGTCTTAAGTAAACACCTATTCTTGGATGTAAACATGTTTATATAAGGGAATAAATAACAAGTTATACACATACTGTGTAATTTGTCATGTTTTAGCGGCGGGTGCCTCGGATTAGAGGGGGGGGGGGAAGTGTTTATATATTTATCCGTGGAGTTTTGTACACTCATGATACTTGCACACAAGAAAGTAATGACAAGCCAAGGCATGGACACGCATGAATTCACACGCAGATACACGGGGGAAAATCGGTTACATTAACTCTTTTGACGGTTGATGGCGTAATGAGCAGTTTTCTCGCGTTTGTGCACGTGCAGGCGATTTTACACCAGTCAGAGATTCATTCGATCATGGGAGGAGAGGAAGATGCACTCCAGCGTTGTGGAAAGCCACGTTCCATTTGCTTTGGTCCGAGCGCGTGGATCATCCAACACAAGTTAATCCGCTACAACAGCTACAGAGCTACGGTGGAGTGAACATCTTTGCTGCTGCTGCTTGGCAATGTCACATGATCTCGTAATTTGTCGTTGAACCACTTCGATCGCGAAAGTTAGTCGCGTGACGAACGAATCGAACAAAGGAGGAACAACGGAGGAACAAGTCCTTTCACCGCGACTACAACAGGACCTTACGGGTAAACAACTTGGTGTATGACTAGATGGGAGAACTATTTTTATTCTCTCTGAGAGACGAATACAGGAAGCTGAGAACAACTACTTGAAGAAATTGCTTCGAATCTCCCGCATGGGATACAGAACAAACGACTTCGTGAGAAGCACAATCGTGGGCCACCAGGAGCCTCTTCTAGCATCATTGAAGTGGTGTAAGGTGGCGTGGCTTGGCCTTTTGACCCGGCACGATACCCTTAATTAAGACCGTCATTCAGGGTATCTTGGAAGGTCGTCGATGGACAGGCAAGAAAAGGAAGAAGAAAACAGTTAAGCGATGGAAGTTCATGACACAACTCATCTTTATTACAGGGAAACAATGAACGAACCTGTAAAAGTGGCAAAATTGTTTATGGACAAAAGCTTTTATGTAAATGGGTATGTTTTGTGTTTTACTACTGCAACAAGAAAGAGTTAATGAGGAGAGAGAGAGAGGAGAGAGAGACAAAACTGGTTTATTGAAGTGCAATTTCAAGGAGAGAACACGCGAGCAACAGGCATTAGATTTATAAAGAAAATATATGAAAGAAAATTAAAGCATTAACATCAGATTAAGATATCAAATCCAGCCATTTGATATTATTGCGCGACAAGCAAGAAGAAGATCGATGCGCATGGTGACAAAAAAACCAAAAAAACCCCCAAAAACAAACAAAAAACAAACCAACCAACCAACCAACAAAAAAAAAACAAAAACAAAAACAAACCGCAAAAGAAAAAAAACAACCAAAACAACCCCCCCCCCCAAAAAAAAAAAACCAATAAAAAAATCCAAACATGTCTACATCCCTGAAGCTGATGATGATGATGAAAATTACCTAAAATTGTGACGCGGAGTATCCTTTCATTGTACGATGTCTGCTCTTGATGCTTTAAATTGATTTCCCATATAATGAAGCAAACAAGAATAAAACAGCGATAAATAAAAAATGATGCAATATTCTGAAATGAAGTGAAAATTGTCCCACTCCTGTCATTACCGTGGACTGTTGATGGGAAGGAGAAATAATTATTTCAGAACCCGTTTCGATGAGTGAAATATTAAACACTGTGAGGATTGGGAACTAGAGTTGGCATGAAGCCTGACTGGGGCAGCATGGGTTGAGACCAAAGTATAATTCCACCCGGGGTTCCCAGTGCTGTAAATCTTTCTTCAAACTCTGCTTTGCTTGTTTTTACAGCTTTGCTCGTTTTCCCTGTACACCACTCTCTATTACATGCCAAGCTTTTATTTTTCTTATTTAACGTTTGAATCAATATTGAGCAGAAGTCGATGAGACGTACATTTCACAGGCCGTAAATTGTAGTTAGGGATTCAGGACTTGTTTTATTTATCTTGTCTTTTTTGTTTTGTTTGTTTTGTTTGTTTGTTTGTTATTTTTTTTTTTTGCAGCAGGAGGAAGGAGGAAAAGGAGAGAATCATTGATTACGCTAAGAGGCAGGAATGTTGCAGTGTGTATTTCGTGACAAGAAGAAGAAGATGGGGGAGTAGAGTGGTGTTAAACTCCGAGTCAGGAGCTAAGGTTATATCACGGCAAGGCAGAAAACCTTGTAAGCGAATGCCACATGCAGAGTTTTAAAAATCCGCGTGCCAGAGACGAAAACTGAACCCAGGACAGCCAACCTTCACTGTATTGGTGACAGGCGCTAACCGTTGCGCCACCGGCTAGCCAATGTTGAAGTCGGGTCAGGAGGAGACGAGGGCAACGACGTGTTTGAGGAAAAGGGGTTGTAGGGGGTGACTGAGAGAGTTTGAGACACAGAAAGACTATCTGTTTAATCCTATTTATCAGTATAAACCACCACTGGTACTGAGATTTCTGTTTAATAAATAAAAGTTCTCCATTTCAATCCTTGGCAAGCTATTTTTTTTTTTGAAGTATTTTTGAACCCACAGTTTGAAATTCCTCGCCAGTGCACTGAAGACTTACACAGGTACTTTCAAAATACCTTTAAGCTTATCTTTACAGAATTATTTGACATTAAGTTATTTGTTCGTGTGTGTATGTATGTGTTGTGCGCGGGGAGTATATTTAACACACTATAATTATTATTAATAATATTTTAAATTACGTACCATTTAAAA